>GL501433.1:1328726-1363349 GCA_000149185.1 Mayetiola destructor
GTATGGAAAAATAAANCGTTTTTCCATCGTTAGAATGAAAAAAATTAGAAATAGAATTTTCTCAATTTCAAAAAATATTTAAAAAAATGCAAGTGCGTTTAACTTTTTTTCGGTCACTGTAATCGATCGTCTGATATGATTTCCATTTCGTTTGCAGTTGTGAAAATTCGGAACTGCACAAAATGCAACAGCCGCACCCTTATTTTAGTCACTGCTTTTAAGTGTATAAAGTATGAGTCATGGAAACAATCTGTTCGTTGCTCATATGAAAAAAACTCTCTTTATATTTTCAATTGAGTATTATTGTTATTGGTTATCAACTCTTAATTTACTCCCGAATTCATAAATATCACTGAACTAAGGTTTTAATCAATACTGTGTATTTCCGTACAGACGCTGCCGAAAATAAAACCGAAACAAATGTATTCAAAACAAAATCATGTTTAGTGAAGCCATATCGCTGTCCTCACCCTGCTATTAATTTTTATCTGGTAATTTGCATTAATTAATTTATTTTTGATTAATTGAAAATGAAGATGAAAATTAAAAGTTATTAATTTTAGTACACCCGACGAACACAAAAGAAGCCAGAAAAACTAGATGTTCTTGATCCAGATGCTTTTTACTACACACATTTCAATCGGGCACATCCTACGAAAATAATTGTTCATGGATTTGGTGGTGGAAGAAATTTTTCACCAAGTCCTGATTTAAGAGAAGCTTATTTCAAGCTTGGAGACTACAATATCATTATAGTAGATTATTCTAGTGCGGTGAAAGAACCATGTTTAAGTCAAATGGAATGGGCACCTCGGTTCGGCAGTTTGTGTATTTCCCAATTGGTGAAATATATTGCGAAACATCCACGTAAGGAATTTTTAACATTTTTAAAGTGTGAATAGTTCTCAAAGTTTTCGATTTCAGGTGGAGTTCCACCAGATAGTATGCATTTCATCGGCTATAGTGTCGGTGCACACATATCGGGGCTAGTCGCAAATTATCTCAAGCCAGAGGAAGGCAAAATAGGCCGAATAACGGGACTAGATCCAACGGTATTTTACTATTCGACAACGAACACTTCGCGAGATCTGGACAAAAGTGACGCTCATTTTGTTGATGTTTTGCATACAGGGGCAGGTATGTAATCTAAGATGAATTCAAATATTTCATTGATACATATGAAAATTATTCTTAAATGCATTTCATCAAGGTATTTTGGGTCAATGGACTCCCTCGGGGCATGCAGGTATTTTGGGTCAAATGATTTGCAGTTGGAAAACAATACATTTGAAATTTTTTTTGCAGATTTTTATGTAAACGGTGGTTCAAGTCAGCCTGGCTGCGCTAGCTCAACGCTTTTCTGTAAGCAAAACTGTACTTTTTTGATAAAAAAGAAGTAAACAATTTTTTCATTCATCAATAAATAATAATCAACCATAATATTATCGTTTGGTTTTTAGCTACTTTAGCCTGTGACCATACAAGAGTAACGCCATATTTCATTGAATCAATAAATAGCCGAAAAGGTTTTTATGCTGGACCTTGCCGTAACTTATTGACCTACGTTCTTGGCTGGTGTCGTCCAAAAGAGTCAGAGTATGTTTTGATGGGGGAGCATTGTTCACCAAAGTGAGTTAAATGAAATAATTACTTTTATATTAATTACACAGAGCAAGTCGCAAATCTGAACAAGCGCAGGGCCCGGTAAAAAAAAAATGATAATTCGAGTACGCTGAATTCAATGATGCCAGTCGTTTTTCAAAGTTAGTGCGGGTTTTTAAGATATTTCAATTTCAAAATCTTTGGCCAAAAGGCTTTGCATATTTTCAGATTTTTTCGCCAGCCCCCCGCTTGTTTAGAAAAAAAAGTTTCAAAGCATTTGAGCACAGTGTTTTTATAGCATTTAAGCCAATTTTAACACGTTTTTAGGGCACGTGGAATTTATTATGTGACGACCAATCCAGAACCACCATTTGCGAAGGGAATTCCAGAACATTTATTAGAACAGTAGGATGATAGATCACTTGCCAGATTACGATGAAAAAACTAATCGATTGTATAATTCTTGAAATAAAGACGAACTAGTGAATTTAGTAAATGTGATAATATTTCGCTTCAAAAAGCAGTTTTATTTTTTCACAAATCGAAAAAATATTGAATAAATGAACACAACCTCGTAACAATATGCATGCAGTTTATTTCATTTTAATTTTTGAAATGACATTTTATGTAAGACTTTTGTTATTCCTGCTAATATCGGATTATTGAATTGGTATGAATGTCAGGTATTCTGTGCTAATTGGTATATGATTCCGAAGTTTTCATTCAATTGATTTTTGAAGTTAATGTGATTCCAATATCGATATTTTCCCACTATGTTGAGACGTGAGTATTTGATGTGTTTTAATGAAAGTTTGTGGTCACTCGAAAAAATTTCATTGTTTAAATTCATTAATATTTTCTTTAAATGGGACATAAAATTTCTTCTATTCATATCTCTTCTTGTATTTTTTTTTTCTTCATAATGCTGTTGAATTAATATTACAATTATTATTATTATACTTCACATAGAACTAATCAGAAGAAATACTTGGACATATTAAAAATAATTTTCGAACGCACCCGATTCATTTCGGTTATCATGCTCTGAATGTCGAAATGAAAGATTTAGTAGTAAATTATTTTATTGCAAATTATTTGAAATTAATTTTGAATGATTTTGGCCCATTGAATCCGTATCTATGCAATATTTTCATTGATGGGTAGCCTATCTCGGTTCCTACTGAAGTGCTTTTCGAGAAAAAATACACATGATAAAGATTTCAGTTTGAAGCTCAAATTTACTTGTTGTATTAATTGATTAGTTCATCTTATTCAGTTATAATTTTGAAACAGTAATCTTGATGAATTAAATAAATTTCGGAATGTTCTGAAATAAAATGAGAGTAATATAATATTGACCTCGTTCTCCAACATCAATCATCACAAATATAATAAATTTTATTTGGTTGACAAAATTGGAAACGGGCATCTAAGGAATAAAATGAATTTACATTTCGATTATTTTGAATTTAGAAATTCAAAGTCCAATTGTTATACTTGTAGATTAATTATTTCCTTATCTACGCTAAACGCATGATGCATAATTATCAAACGACTTTTTATTTCCTTAATTTTCCTTAATTTTCATTAATTTCCATTAATTTTCTAAATTAATTTCTTAGTCGTTTTGCCAAATTTCACTGTTATGATCACAGGGCAATCTAGTACTGAAATGATCGATCACGCACTCGAATAATCAATTTGAAATAATTCGAAGTAGTTCCATTTTAATTAATCGTTCTAGAATTTTCATTTCATTCGTTTGTGAATGCAATTTGTTAACAGAATCTGTTTCAGTTGGAATATAAAAATACATATTTTTTTATTTATTTTTTTTTTTTTTTGAAAAAATAGTTTTTCTACGCGTTTTAGACGATTTCCAATCGATTGACGAAAAAAAAAAATTCGAAAATTTCATAGGGTACTAATCAATAGGGATCATTCTGATAGTGAGAACTCCCTTTACACGATAAAAAAGTTTGCATTGATTTATAGTAGATTGGGAGAGAGTTATTGGAATAACTAACAACAACGACACCGACGACACTCAGAACCAATACTTGTTCCACCATTGAGGATGGCGGAAAAGTAACAAGCATAAGTTTCCGCGAATATGACCAATTTTCGTTTCGTTCAATTTTCTTACAAAAACAGAAATACATATTATCCAAAATTGAAAAAATAATTAATTCCACTCGATTTTTCATCGTTCAATTTGATTTTTTGAATTAAATTCCTTATGTGAAATGTTACAAAGCCGGTCAACAACAGACATTCATACACGAGAGAAATGAATTTCTATTACGACGAATTAAAGTGGATTTCTTTCGAATTATTTCTTATTCCGAGTGCATCTATTTGTTTTAATTTTAGTTAATTTGGTTTCGGATTGTTAAGGGTATCAGATCTACACATTTTTAATATAATTTCAGTAATACTATTCAAATTCGAAGAGATCATATGCAATCAGTACGATTCTCCATTTCTTTTCGATTCTCAAATTTAGTTTTAAGCTTAGACTAAAACTTGGAAAAGATTATGCTCAAATCTCAAGTTACACATATTTAATCATATACGAAAAAGAAAATATGATTTGAACGAGACAATTACGAATAAAATGGAATAGATATACGTTAGATTGAAATGTGAATAAGCATCGAATGACTGGGCATTTTTGAAATAATATGTTTATTGTATATATTATTTATTTTCAATTTCTAATGTATTTATTATTTAGATTTAGATAATATTTGGCACTGATAATAATAATCAATGCTCAGTTCGGTTACCTAATGCTGCGAATAATGAATTTTGGAATATTGGACTTTCCCAACAAATATTGAACACCATACAATTTTCAATTATTTAAATTAAAAAGGAACAAGAAAATTTCACACATATCACAATTTGACGAAATCATACACGATAAAAATAATAATTCGACATTGGTTGGGGCTTTTACATGAGGGTATTGACTATTGACTCTTTCTCCTCATAATTACTCCTCGTATTTACATCATTTTTGGATGCAAAGCTAAGACATCCTTAATTTGTTTTGTCCTACTCAATTTAAACTGAAGAATGATAGAACTTTTTTTGGTTTTCGCTTTATGCAACACATATTCACCGGACATTGCCTCAGCCAAATTGTTAAATACCTTAAAATAAATACATAGTTACTGGTAAATATAACTACTTTTCCAAAATTTTAAGTGAATGTAGTGCCCGATCCTCGCGAATCAAATAAATCAAAATTCGTTTCAATCAAGTCTAGATTAATGCATCTGCGGGGCAGAGACAACAAATCGCGATTTCATTTTTCGAGGTTTAAGACTATTAACCCTAATCCTGTATTCAAAAATGGATATTGTGTACAATTTTTACGTAATTTGTTTCTTGAGCAATGCAGAAGGAATCTTTTGATTGAAATCGAATCTCGAAACATCATATTTTAGATATCTCTAATTGCTTTTTTTTACTCGATTCAAAATATACAAAATTCAACCGAGGAATATGGCAAAAATTGCCGTATGCAGGATTAGGGTTATGCAAACGATAGTTATTATTTGTGTTAATAATTGAGTTAGAACATTTTGTATGTGAATTTTGTAAACGTTCCGTATTTGAATGACATTGTAGACGTCCGCTGAACTATATATTTGCTATTCGAATGTTTATATTGAAGATTAACTATTGGCCTGCAAGTGGGAAAGAGCGGCGCCACCTTCGATGTGGATAAATTTTGATTGACTGAATATATTTACATTGACAGAATACGTTGTATATTCTCATTGGGCTATACTATCTCGACATTAAAAACGAAAAAACTATTATAGGTAATCTTGCTAGTACATTTATTTTTAGATCCTTCGGGGACTATTGTATATTTCCGAACTATGATTATTTTGAAGATAATCAATCGTATTTCTTTAGTTGAGTATCATAAAGTTTTCACTGTCCAGACCCCTAATTGATTTAAATGATAGATGTTACTTCAATCTGATGTTGAAATGTATAATTACCGAGGGAAATATAAGTAATGCAAGAATGCGTCACAATGCTAAAAAATTCTATTCAATACAAAACAATTCAATCCAATGCATTCTCCAATATTGGAGACTTATATTTGACGTTTCGATTTAACTTGATACATTGGAAACGTTGTAAAAACAGGATGTGAATTGTAACAATCGTGAATAAAACAATAATAACTTTAGAAACAAATTCGAATCGAAATGCTGAAATTTCAAATTCAGTGCTAAATTATGAGCGCTTGATTGTTACTATTGACATTTATAATGTTTCAATTTTTTTGAGTCAAATCGAAACGTCAATCCATATAATGCAATGTTTGGAGAATGCATTGGATTGAATTGTTTTGAATTGACTAGAATTTCTGGGCATTGTATTGCAAATTGCATAAAATTTTTTTTTTTCGAAATGTGGTTTGGCAAAAAATGAATTATAAAAATAATAATCGGAGATTGAATTCTGACTTCGAATCAAATTTTAATTTATTTGAGGCTGTGAGGATCGGGAAAAGTTATATTCTTGCGACGTGCCAAATTTTTACATTTTGCATAAGCGCGACGCAAAAATTATTAATACTATTATCGGAATGCTCTTGTAAGATCACTCTGAAGTCTTTAAGTTAGTTCCAGTCAGATGTAGCAAATTGGTTAAAAAAACCTCAAGAGCAGAAGGCTATTTCGATGAACTGAGATTCAAGAAAACTATGCCATCGTGATTGAGAACAATACGAAATTACACCCGCGTCTTGTTCTGTGTTTTTGACAACTTTTACATTCTACTAAATCAGGCATTCGATTAAGTGTTAAATGTTAATAATTATTTGTATTTTTGACTTGTATTTCGTTTTTTTATTGTCATACACAGCCTTTGAGAGTGAGTCCTCTCAAAAAAGAAAAATTAAAATTCTTAATCATTAATCATCAACACATTGCTCTAATTTCTTCATTATAATGGAGTTGTTTATTAGTTCCGTAGAATTATCGTGATTACACGAATGAATCGAAAAGTAAAAAGAAAATCAAGAAAAATGATCATCACTCATCACCATTCCACCAATATCAGAAACTCCAATAAAATTTTTTCCTTATTATTGCCTTCCAATTAGCAATTAAATACTTATAACTATTCAGATTCCACATTCCCGACCGATTTCTCTGATTCTTAGACTTGAATGTTATCGAAATTATGACCCGATAGAGCCTCAGCCATAGATCAATATTAAAATTGTTACTTTGAAAATGAAAATAATTAATAAACAATTCAAATGTCATATGATTTTACATGAAATTAAAAGTTTTCAAAGCTGATATTGATATGATTTAAATGAATAATACATTGAAGTTTGGATTTCACCTATTCTCTGTCAATCAGCGAACTTGAGAATCATTATAGAATTGAAATAACATCAAAATATTTAACTATTCTTTCGAACGACAACTCTCATAATGAATCGAAATAATTCATGCACAGAAGTCGACTACAAATCGTAGATAAGTTCAAAATCTACAGAATTTCTTCAAATTAAATTCATTATGACGTTGCAATTACACTATCTATCTAATGATTAACACTTATTTAAGGATTTTTTAGTTTGTTATTGTCTTGTTGTCACTATTTTCTGACTATCAAATCTATTTCGATTGATAGTTTTATATATGTACATTTATATTAACCAATTCTAACAAAGGATCGACTCGTTTATCAGCGACTCTGCATAAATGAAGCCATCTAATGCTGTTATCAACGTTCATACGTATAATCACTACCAACTTTTTTCTTAAAGTTACAAACATTAACATTCGCAAATATCTCATTCTAAATGAGAGTAAGAATTTATTAATCTATAAGTAGATACAAGATTTTTCCTCTGCTTATGGGACATCATAATATACAACAAAAAATATGTGAACTTATTGATCAGCTAATAATATAAAATCAATTTGCTTTTTTACATCCTTTTCTGGAGCATGTATCCATTTTTGCTGTAGTTTGCTATCTGCTTCCCAATTTAGCAAAATTTATTCCATCTTAGAAAACCCTGGTTTTACTTACTTGCATTCATATTGTTGAAATTTACAAATTTCGTTTCCAAAATACTAAATAGTGATGCATGTGACACGTTGTGGGGCGCAGTAGACATTTGTAGTAGCATTATGCTTTGGCCTGACTAGTTGCATACGTTAATATCTATGTTTGGAACGAATATGCAATGGGCGTTAAGCATTCTTTTCTTCTTGAGATCAGTTCGGATTTTAGATAAATAATTTTTGCATCCCTGATCTATTTATGCATAATTACATATTAAATTATCAACTATTTGTATGTTGTTAAATTTCGCTTACGGACTAAGATGACGATCCATCGTTTTCAATTGAATAGTAGGTGATGTGAATTTTTTACACATTATTTTCTTAAATTAATAACTCAATTCGTTTAAGAATTGATAAATGAAAGCGTAAAAACTCAAACAATTTCAAAATATTTGCATGGATATTAAAGTTTTTACATAAAAAACACATTGAAACAGAAAATAAGTGAACGTATTTCAACACAATAAATCATAAGTATTTTTATAATTTATTCGAAGAGAATCTATCATACAAAACACTAAGCTGTATATTTATAAATATTTACTCTTTATAGGTTTGAAATTTGAAACAACACTTGGAATAATATTCGTCACAGTTAAAAATAAGGAAATTTAAAATAAATTATTTTGACCAAATTGCACAAGCTGCGGGGTGCATTCAGTCTCCGCCCATAAAAAGATTTCCGATAACATCGTTCAAATAGATAGATTTCCACATTTTAACTATAGATCCTTAGCTTCATTATTATTTGCCGTCAATATGATATTGTTAAATTATACATAACAAAGATTTACGAAAACACAAAGAGCGAAAGAGTGCTATTCATTTACGTTCACCTTTCACGTAAGCGATAGAAATTATGTTCAAACCTAAGTATTATGGCAATCCAGAGCGATTCTTAGCTGACTAAAAAGTTATCTATCAAGACAAATGTCCTGTCCTGTTCATTCTCATCTCATCCGTGATATAATTGAAAGTTTTTGAATATACATCATTTAATTCGAAATTGCAATCAAAATATTATTCATAAAATTGTTCTATCTTCCGACTTTATATTTTCTAATGATGCTGAGTATCAGTTTGAACTGAATTTGTATATATTCGTGTTTGAAATCATTATCTATAATAAATATAATTATTTACAACAGAATGACATGAAGAGTCGATAACTGTACACCGAATTCAATACGATCTCTCGTCAGTTGTTTCATGCATGTAAATATTTTTATTTTCGGGTTGAACATTCTCTGTAATCATTTGAGAAGCGCTTGAAGCAAACGGATTGTTGGTTACGTGCCCGGTTGCACCGTAATTCATTCCAGTGTTTATGTTGATTTGAGTCGTCGCTTGAGCAGGTTCATTCTGTTTTCAAAATCGTAAAATGAATGTTCATCGTTCATAATTGCAATACACAATGTGTATTACACATATGTAAAAATGATAAGTTATTTTTTTTTTTTTTTTTTGAAAATCGAAACTGTCCACTGTCCAAGTACAACATCGGTTTTACCATTTGAATAAGGAAATTTGGAAAATTGTTATGTTAACAATACTTACGAATGTCGTTTCTGCTGTGTATCCAGCTTTAGATGGACTCCATACTGTCTGTTCTTGATTGGGTGGCTCTGCCCATGGCTGTAGCTCACCCGATGCAAAAACTCCATAAAATGTAATACCAAATAGATGCACCAATGAGGCTATTGTAAAGACGACCGACCACTTATCTTCATGCTATTTTAATCAATAGATAAATCGAACGTACTGATTACTGATTAGTAAACATTAAATTCATGACAACAACTTTTAACAGTTGAGAAATGTCTAAAATGAAGTTGCGCTTTCATCCGAATCCAAGAAAAATAGTATCGATTTCAAATAGAAACAGTTAGCTTATGCAATCTACCCGGAACGTATTTTTTCATTTATTCAGAAGGATTTCACGTCGAGCATTAAATGAATATCATTGTCAACTCTCCTATATCGATTGGAATGCATTCGTGCTGAACGAAAGTGAGACGTTAGCAACGGAACCTATGAATAGAGCAGCACATATTTTTAGGGGAATAATATTCTCAATTTAAAATTTGATGGATTGTAAATGATATCCATAATAAAATCGGCGTTGATGTGAAACCACGCAGAGAATGACTAGGATTTGATTCGGCTTGGCAGAATGTATATTCTATAATATGAATGTATAACATCTTACCTTGTTTTCGGTCAGAAAATCAATGGCAATTGGACAAAATATACCAGCCAATGTTCCAATACCATTCGAAAGACCCATCAATATGCTAGCGTATCTAGGAGCGATGTCTAAATGATTCACATTGTAACCTGATATGGCAAATCCGCTGAAGGCAACACCAAAAGTTAACGCAATCATTGCACCTGTCTGCAATATGTAATTTAAATAATATCTAAATAATTCAATATGAAAATACAGAAAGATGCAAAGAAAAATTACCGATGTCTCAGAATGCGCAACCAACAAGAAAAAGAATCCTTCTAATCCGAATCCACCACAATTAAACAGTTTTCTAGTCATAATAAAATTATTGTATGTTTTCAAATAATATTGATTTTTTTTTTTTTGCGGTTTTCCCAACAAGATCTCATACCTGACATTAGTTGTCGTCATTTTTCCTGATTTACGTAAATGATCGGCTAATACGCCACCAAATGGAACAATCAATGTCATTACTAAATGTGGTAATGCGCTGATCATACCCGCTTTTGATGTAGTATATCGAAATCTACGTTCCATGAATTTATTTTGGTATAATACCAACATATAGAAATTCCATGAGCGACAGAAATTCGCCACTATAATTGCGTAGACTGGTTTTGATTTTGATATTTCTGCAAACGGAGTCGATGATAGTGTAGGCATTGAGTGTTGAGTATTTTCTCCAAGTGATTTTTCAATATATTTCATTTCCTCAATAGTAATGGTTGGATGAACTCTAGGCTTTTCAAAGACAAGCCATAGCCATGTAGCATACCAAAACATTCCACATACCGAATAAAAATAAAAAGGCGCTTTCCAGCTAATGAATTGGGCTAAAAAGCCCGAAACAGGCATTCCGATTACAATGCCAGCGTATGATCCACAAAATGCAATTGTTGCTAATATTGAACGTTCCTGTGGCGGCGCCCAAAATCGCCAAATACCGTGACACGCTGGATAAACTACACCCTACAGTAACAAAGGTGTATGAATTAAAACTTATTACTCATTACTATTTTATATGATTCGATCATTACTTCAACTAATCCTTGAATAACACGAATTATAACCAAAAATGTAACATTATCAAATGACATGGCACCAGGAATTGCCATATTCAAAACGGCCGACGTACAAATAGCAAATCCGAAAATTCGATTAGCTGGCACTATTGATGCTAGAAAACCTCCAGGAATTTGTGTTACCAAATATCCCCAGAAAAATGATTTTTTTTTTTGCGGTTTTCCCAACAAGATCTCATACCTGACATTAGTTGTCGTCATTTTTCCTGATTTACGTAAATGATCGGCTAATACGCCACCAAATGGAACAATCAATGTCATTACTAAATGTGGTAATGCGCTGATCATACCCGCTTTTGATGTAGTATATCGAAATCTACGTTCCATGAATTTATTTTGGTATAATACCAACATATAGAAATTCCATGAGCGACAGAAATTCGCCACTATAATTGCGTAGACTGGTTTTGATTTTGATATTTCTGCAAACGGAGTCGATGATAGTGTAGGCATTGAGTGTTGAGTATTTTCTCCAAGTGATTTTTCAATATATTTCATTTCCTCAATAGTAATGGTTGGATGAACTCTAGGCTTTTCAAAGACAAGCCATAGCCATGTAGCATACCAAAACATTCCACATACCGAATAAAAATAAAAAGGCGCTTTCCAGCTAATGAATTGGGCTAAAAAGCCCGAAACAGGCATTCCGATTACAATGCCAGCGTATGATCCACAAAATGCAATTGTTGCTAATATTGAACGTTCCTGTGGCGGCGCCCAAAATCGCCAAATACCGTGACACGCTGGATAAACTACACCCTACAGTAACAAAGGTGTATGAATTAAAACTTATTACTCATTACTATTTTATATGATTCGATCATTACTTCAACTAATCCTTGAATAACACGAATTATAACCAAAAATGTAACATTATCAAATGACATGGCACCAGGAATTGCCATATTCAAAACGGCCGACGTACAAATAGCAAATCCGAAAATTCGATTAGCTGGCACTATTGATGCTAGAAAACCTCCAGGAATTTGTGTTACCAAATATCCCCAGAAAAATGATGAATCAACCATGCTCTCAGTTGCTGGATTCCAGTGTGTTTGTTTTAATGTCTGAAGAAGAAAGAATGGGTAGAATTGAAAGGAATGAATGAAAATTATTTCGATTTTCAGATTAATGAGCTTAGCACCGCATTCATGGCCGATAGCGAAAGAGAAAATACAATGAAGAGGATTTCCAATTCATAAATAAAATTACGTATTATAAAAACCAACCCGATGACATTCGAATGAATATGAGCCGACGTCATTGTCCGATTCGATACCATTAAATCAGCAAAACATTACTCATATAAAATACAAAATATAAAAAATATACAATATACATGTCAAAAGATAGTGATTTTTCATATGTTTCATAAATTGTATAATCATCGATGCGAAAGTGTTAGTGTTGTAGCGCACATATAATACAATTGAAATGAACTAGCACTTTGTTCCATTTAACATTTTCATAATTTTTCCCCGATTTCTAGCCTCTTTCAATGGGTATAGTATTTTATTATAGATTGTGAAATGCGGATGTTATTTAGCATTCAACATTCAACATCCATAATATACACATATTGTTGTGAGCATACAAAAGCTGCTCCATTTCCTGTTTTTGTGCTCAAAACACAATGACTGAAAAAATGAGACTGCAGAATAACAACAACACGTAGTAAGCAGGAAACGAGGGCTGACGACATCGTCATCAACTTTTCGACTTTATGAGCGAGACTGTTTTATTAGAAGAAAAATCATTTCGATGACTGGTTTGCCAGTGATACACACTTCTTTTTATTCAAATCGATTGGTTTGTAAGTTTGTGAGTGGAGCGCAGAGAGCATCAATTTCATTCATCCGAGATGTATCGAGTTTAGCTTCAAAGCGTTTTAGAATAGTAAAAAAAAATATTTAAATTTTGCATTTTTTTTTTAAACGATTGGTTTTTTAAAATTTAAAATTTGGAAATGTCCGAGCTTTCAACTCAAAATGAGAAGAATTATTTATTATCAGATGTATTGAAGTTATATAAAATGCGTAAGATTTGATTTTGCACATTTTGTCATTAATTTTGTTATGGTTTTTGAGTTTATAAATTAAGATATTTAATTTGCCACGGTCTTTGATTTTGATTTAAAAGAGCGATGTTACTGTCAACGTTGAAATCACACTTCGGAACGTTATAATGGTAATCATATTTCACGTTCTGCTACAACCCCCTACACAACCGCTCACAGAGCTCCGTATTTTCACCATGACAAAGGATACGCTTTCGTTTAGACACAAACAATACATTTTCCATTTTCCATATTTCATACGAGGCATCTTCAATAGAAATTATGAAGGAAAAAATGTTTTGAATGCAAAAGTCATTTGAAAAGCCAGAATGAGATAAAAAATCAAATATAAATCAAGCAGTTGAAACGTCCTCAGTCCCTCATACATACACATGAACAAAAATAATGCATTAAATGGAGAGTTTTAACGCATATTACTATAGTATTCGTATCTATGCTTACGGCTCAACGCTTTTGATTGAATTCTGCATCCAATGAATGACGCAAATCTAGCTGAATGAGTGGTGAAACCATGACGATTATCAATGAGATGAAAGGACATCTTTATTATGTTTATGTATATGAATTTGAAAGGAAGATTTTTTTTAATAAAGCCACTATCTTGATCGACGTTCTAAATTCATTATTAGAATACAAAGTGAGAATTATATTAACAACTTCATCAACCAATTAGAGTCGATTGCAAGTCATTTTCAATGAAGATAAGAAATTCGAAATTCGTGTATTTCTTTTGTTTTGTTTTATTATTATTATTATTCAATATTAATATTTATCATATTTTGGGGCTTTCTTATTTGTATACTCACATTATTCGCTGCTTCCGATTCACGTTCGGCCTTAGCTGCTCCCAGATTACATTTCATGCCAAATGAGATAATAAAGCCCATCATAGTCATAAATGCAACCGTATAACGAGCACTCAAACCGAAAAATTCAGCACGAACATATTTGTCGATGTGTCGTAGTGGTGGCCTTTCGATTTCATCAAATGATGCCGGAGAATCAATGTCCCCACCAACGTTATCATATCCATGTTTCGGTGCATTGAATTGATCAAATTTTTCTATCCTAAGAGAAAGATGAAACAGATGAAAAAAACATAAATTATAATTGGAAAGATTTATCAATATGATTGGAGCGCTAATAATGATAACTGAAAATGTGCCCAAATGTTTCAATTTACTTTGAAAACATTCAGAAATATCAAACCAAAAAGGAACAAAACAAATAATGGCCATAAATATTGTCAATTATTATTATCAATAATAGGATTCATCCACAAAATGTGGTAGAGAAAAGAACATAGAATTTTTTACTGCATAAAATGAAAGTAATAGTAAATTGAAGAAGATCTTAGCAGGAAATTCAATTTTTTGAGCCGATACACATAGCTTGAGAATTAGAGGACGTGTCAATTGTATGAATAAACTAACAGAAAATAGGAAATAAATATAAAAATATAACTTTCAGCATGAATATTTGTATTCTACGATTGACATTCAGAATGGAAATCAAATTTGAATAGTAAATTAATTTCGTGAAGTGGGAAATGAATGAAAGATGAAGTGGAAAAATTTAAAAAAAAAACTCATTTTGCTACCATTTAACAGAACACGAAAACGAGACTAATAATTGGTGTAATATGTCTTTTGCATATAAACGATTTTCGCGACGATGGTTCAATAACAATAGGTTTTTATCAAAAACTGAAGCACGTTCAAGAAGAATGAAACCACTTGATGTCATTTCCTTTCGAACGTTTCGTTCATTCTTATACATTCAAGAATCAACACCATGCGCCCAGATAGACGATAGATGAGTTAGCATCAAAGAAAATTCTCTTATACTTCGCGAAAGATTTTAGAGGAAAGTTCGTTATTCAAAAAACGATGACAGCGAAAAGTGGGATGAAATTCGATGTTTTTTACATGCGAATGGATCATTTATCATTAAACGTTTGAAGAGTTCTATTTCTAGTTGTCAAGCCGCACCATCGAATCATTTTGGTTCGTTATTGAGCTACTTGAAAAACACGTTCGCGAGCAATCCATGATATTAAAAGGCTCAACTTGCCTTGTTCACCAGAATTCAATATGAAAATGATTCTGGTAAAATTGATTCTTCTTTCTTTTTTTTTTGTGGCGATGAGAGTCGTACCTAACTCTAACGAATCGATTGGAAATCGCTCCCAAATAAAAAGAATTTAATTCGATGGCTCGTTGATCATCTCGCTAAAACATTTAAATTGAAATATCTTCGCATAATGCATGATAAATGATAATGCATTATTATTATTATTATTATTATTATTATCAGTTGGGTATCACCCTTGTTTATTTATTCAAATGTAATCACTTTGATTCATCTACATATTGTTTCGATTCAAATGTTTATAGTCGTTTAATAATGATCTTTACGACCCGTTGGATTAAATATTTGTTTATCAAATAATTCAAAATATGCGCAGGCATATCTATAGCCAGGATGCAAATGTAGATGCTATGCTTGAAAATTGAATATTTATATTGTGAATTTTGGCCGGAGCTATGAACAAATTTATAATAAAACGTTCACATCATCAGTAAGGAGATCTGAGTAAACCATGCACGGATTTAAAATCAGTGCAAATATTTGTTTTGTGTCTCGTAAAATGTATATTAATTTTTCTTTACGTTAACAATTTCATTCATGTACCAGTGTACCACACTGAGTTTTCCTTCGCCAACTAAAAAAAAAAATAAAATTGATTCTTTTTCATTATTCACTCTAACTAAAATAAAGAGTTTCCAATTTCAATAAAACGATTAGTTAAAGAATGAATTCTGAGTCACAAGTTGCAGGCCTCAAATTTCCCAAGCGACTGAAATTATTCAATCTAAAGATCTCTAGAAGGTTCTGGACTGTTTAAGAATGAGTTAATATTGAATGGATAATGACATGACTTGATACTGGGCTTAGCTGCTTAGCTCCAATTACTTGTCATTATCGCCATTTAAAATCTCCACATTAAACCGATAAAGGATTATAAAATCATTTCTCAAAGGAAATGATGTATACACAATAAACAAGCGAAAAGATCTACATGCATCAAGTAAAATAGCAAATGACAATCATTTAATTCGTCCCTTTTTATCAAATACATGTACCATGTCATCAGTAGTCGAGACCAACACATAGCCCACAAAAAAAGGGGTGCGGAGTCCGCACTGTGGACCCATTGAGTCACTAATACTACGTAAAAGATGGTATTTTCCACAAATGCTCGTCAGTTGATTATTGTTATTATGATTAGCGATGTATTTTGCATGAATTTAATGAACACCAGATTTGAATGTAATATCTGTATCCAGTGTGCAGTTGGTGTTCGACCCTCCGTAAAAATAATTCTATACTGTGCGAGTTGAACATTCTTGTGCTTAATATTGCGTAAGCCAAATGACGATATCTGGGTACTAGTTACGCGCATACACTTGCAGTGGCGCTTCAATAAATATTACTTGCCCTAAATGATGTATCAATGTACCAGGATACCACGTATGAATAAAATCATTTCGTGATGGTTGATGATGTGGCAGAGTCTTTAAAGATGATATTTCAAAGTGAGAATCCACACCTCACATCAAATGAATCATGCATAATAAGGAGAAACCGATTTAACAAAATGCTCATATTCATCATGAAGCCAAATAGTTGGATGAACACATCAAATATTTTTGAATAGAAGACAGCGATAAATATAGCGTCAATAGAAGATAAGTATCTGAAATTTCAGTTTTTATTGCATGGTTCGATATATATTGTTGGCTAATGGCGGAATAATAACTGATGACAAAAAGATTGAGCGGCAACAAAAATACATTTCTGTACATACATGCTTTAATTGTGCATTGTGCATAGTTCCTTTACGAATATTCATTTCCCTAAAATGATTTTCTATGACACGTGCTCAATAATAATAAGTAATGAGTCATATGCAGATATGTTCGTATCGCATATCTACATGAAAATAAACACCTGTGGACGGAGTATTAATCTACAATTCGACTGGATCCACATTACAAATGTCCTTTGACCATTTTCAATAATGGAACAACAACTGAATCCGAATCTATGATTTTCCAATCTCAAAAATATCCTAAGCAGCAACCGAAACAATTTTGAATGTAATTTGTTAGCTCACATAACATGCATTCAGTAGATTAATTTTGCCACTTTAATGTTAATGTTGCAAATTTTTCATTTCCACTCCCTCCAAATTGGTAAAAATATTCACTCTGATACCATCAATATTTCGTACATACTTTAAACTCTCAACGGTAAAATTTATGAAATTATTTTTTATAACGACAAATAAAGAACATAAGTAGTAAGTAGATGATTTATAAATGAGAACTGTCAAACGATACAGCAAGTCTACTAGCTCATATCGGCAAATTATACAATATAAAGAATGATTTACAATTTATAATGCATGATACATGCCACATACTTGTAGAGCGTATTGATGCTTTGAATGATATAATGCCTTTCAACATATATATTGATTGAGGGGTTTATGAAAATAAATGCGTGGTTTCCTCATCAATGTTTGTTGTTTCATCCATTGAGAGCTGAGAGTCACTTGTGGCCAGTGAAAAGTCTCGTCAATGCAAAACCAGCATGCGTTTTGTGTCATCACAAAAAAAGCTATTCCAGTTTGAGTTAGAGAGAAATTGTTCATTATACATATAATTCGATTAAAAATGATAAATATGCTTTTGTGTGGGCTGTGGTGGCTGGTGGCTATCTTCAAAAACCAATTATTTTAAAATTCACAGGCGATTTTGATGAATGAAGCCATATTTGATTTGATTGTTTCGATGTTGGTTTTAAAACTAATTTTTCTTTTTCCTAAAACGCTTAGCCCAAATTATGATGGAATCGTTACTGATCGAAATAACTTTTAAATATAAGAAGTTTTAAAAGTTCACAAAATATATAGACATTTCATAGCTATTGAGTTATTTCGAGGCGGAACAGGTTTCAATTTTTGTAATTTTTATACTATTACTAATTACTATTACAGTTCGTAGACATTCGACATTTTCATAAGCGAGAACTTTTTCCGAATTTAGGTGTTTCCCTCCAAAAGAAGGTTTTCGAAAATGAATCCAACGGCAAAGCCACAAACGGTTGAGAGGTTTCACTTTTAATTAATTTTTTTTTCTGGTTGATATTTCACTTTCGATTTCGTTCAAACGATTGAGTTCAATTAGTAAATAAAAAACCGAAAATCACTCTCATGGGAAGTAATTTACATCACGCTCCTTTTAGATTTCAGTGAAAAACTTACATTCTCTTCTTTATCTTACTTTAACATTCATCATATAATACCATACGTATTTTAAGCATTTATTGTCGTTTATGATAGATTATTAAGTGCTAAAAATTACTATCAAATATATGGATTATGGAAGTCTTATCTTAAACTAATTTATTTATTCTTAATTTAATATTTATAAATAATAATTGATGTGGCTGATTCGATTATGCGTCTTTCGATGCTTCACATCGATTGCGATAAGCAACGGTATTCGAATGTTTCTCATCTCTTTATTTGTTGAATTAAACTCAGATATGACATCGAATCTCAAAACACAGAAAATAACATCTCACAGCTCATTGAGATATTTTCTTCAGATCGAAATTCCATTAAAAAAGAGTTGCGTTACATACGTATTACATAAACGATTAAATTAACATAAAAAACGGCCCAAAAAATGAAATAATATTTGGAGTTGTACCATCAACATCAATTTTACCAACAATTCCATGTTCACTATTCCCCACATCATGGTATTCAACATTCGGAGTGTATCGATTTGATTCAACATCGTATTTTATCGGCTATGTTGCGTAAAGTGTGTGTGCTGTGTATTCATAATCGGGTGAAATATCTTCAATGCAATGATTATTTTTATGCCATAAATGGACTCGAAAATGCAGAGAATAGCACATCATTCATAGAAATCAATTGAAGCGGAAATTCAATCAGGAAAATAAATCATATCAGATTGAGATCAATGAAAGGATTTTACTGTGTGCTCATCACTTGGACGTTCTCGCAATACATACATATATAACACTAAACGCCGCACTTTTTGAGCATATCTGTGCTTTTTTGCAATATTCAGAATAAAGATAGGAAAAAAAAAGAATACTATCATCTAGCAATTTCGCATATCAATTAGATAAGTCGAATCCTTCGATCTGAATACTGAATACATATGTGTATTATTATAAAAGGCAAATAACGTAAAATCTCTTTTTGAAGATAATTAAAACTCCCAAATCATAGCCGTTTCAATAAAATATTCAATAGATCTTCTTTTGTTCGTGATGTTCAACCAAAAACACGTTAAATTTGTCGCTGACGATGACGATTCAACGATGACAGTGTCTACATATATATTTTATGTGATTACGTGCAAACGAGTAGCGTGAATTCCCAATGGACGATATTCATATAGTATTATGTTTGTATGTGGTTTTGGTGAAGCAATCAAAATGAAACCAGCGACCTGTTGAACAGTGAATCAATGGGATTGTTTGTTAGTTTTATAAATTCGTAATCGACTTGATGCCATAGAAGTTTCCATTGCGGAGTAAAAGCAATCGACAGGTGGTTCAGCATTCAGCATATAATATTATATGTTTGTCAGATTTTAATTGAATTAGATTTCAACTACATTGAGATCACTTGAAAATGTGCCTTAGTTCATAATGTTATGAACGTAATAAAGAACAACAGCAAAGGAAAATTAATGTACAGCATGAAAAGAAGTAAATTCAAACAAAGCAAAGCAATTACGTTTTGGAGTACTTGTGTGTATGGTATATGTGTTTTGTTTTTATTTTAATTCATAGAATCTCGTGTTTGAATCGAAAACCGCATTGGTGTCAGAGTCACGTTGCAGAGATTTCTTTGTGTATGTTTTGTGGAAAGATTAATCGATTCGAATATCATATCAATTTCCAATTGATTGGCCTTAGCAATAATCGCATAGATTGAATTTCAAACAAATGTTAAACGAAATATCGTGGCAACGATAATCATCTAAGCATGCGTTTTCACTTTTGTTCACGCTAAATCGAGCTATTTAGAATTAAATGCTGTATCCATTAAATCAAAAACTACAACCATCAAATCGACGAAAAATATTTTCTTTTCTTTAAAAAAAATATCACCATTTTCCCATTGGAATCGATGACACGAAAACATAATACTCACGTATTGAAAAGTTGAACAAAACAAAACGAACGTAGGAGTAGCGAGGGAAAGTCATAGGAACGATTGAATGCGTTCATGAATTCGTATGAGACAGAAAATGTAATAGTATGAGAATTCGTTTTGATGCCGAGATTTAAACCAGAATACCAGTGGCGTCGAATAGATGCGGTAAGGACGAAAAAAGAGACTGAAGAAAAAAGAAACAAACAAAATACAAACAATAGAAATGGAAAAGGGGAGATTCAGTAGGTTTTTGACAGTATTATTATTTGCTTTTCGCTCTTTTCCATTAATCTGTATCATATTGCTGTTTGGATATTGAAATAGAACGATAAAAGTACTAAAAGCAATCAACCGAATTGGCAAGATTTTATTTTCGATATTGAATCTTTATTTGTGTGTGATGCATGAGTGTTTTTTGCTCTGTTCGCCACTTTCGTACATTTATCGTTGTATTCGAGTGTTTGCTATGTATAAATAAGCAGCGCACAATTTTGAAAGCAAATGGGAAATAATATTTGAATCGTAGCAACGCATTTCGAGTGTATTTCACTTTCCGTATTACACATTCATGATTGTTCCGCGTGCACAAAATACATAGCCATCAGGCAGTATTCAGTATTTAGCAGTGAGATCAGCAGCCAAAATAGTCGGAAAAGAGAGATAATATTTTGTTTTGAATTCGTTTATCGCTGTTTAATCATCAGAAAAGTGTAACAGTGTATATGCATTTTCGGTTTGTCTGTCAATAAGTTCTTCGCATACATAACACAATATCACATGGAATCATAAACCATCTAAAACTGACATCAGAAACTGGACTCTGCTATTATATTGGAAATTCTTAAGTCTTTTCGGTAATGTTTACTTTCGTCAGCCTTAAGCGGCATTCTGACAATTTTATTAGATTTTCGATACAAGCCATAGTACATAGACAACGGATTATCCTACAGCCGATTTAACATTATGGCAGTTCGGCACCAATTGTGGCATCCCTCTCCATCATCCTTCATACGGATTATTTTACGGTTGTGAGTTTAAGAGTCTTAATAATGATTGTGTTTTTCATACAAAGTAAAAATGTGAAAATTCTTAAAACCACGTAATGAAGATATGAAGGCGGAAATTTGTTCGGATTTATTCACTGATCTTCTTTCGTGTCGTTATGCAGATTCAACAAATAAATAAATAAGCAATAAAACATTTGTTCCGATCGTCAGATAAAGGAAATCATCTGAAATATTGCAAAATAACTTTTTTCAGCTTTTGAACATTGAACAATGAACATTTTTCCATACAATTTATTCATCTATGCATTTGAAAACTCTAAATTATTTTAACTTCTAAATTTGAAATGCTTTTTACATTTAAAATTAATGCAACTGTAAAAGAGCAAATGTCCAAATAAACTGCTAAAACAGCATTATGATTTGTTCAAGTGGAAACAGCGGGAGTATACTAAAACAGCGGGAGAATGTGAAATTCAGCGAAAAACCCCATCAAACATTTTCACTTGATATCACGAGAATTATTTTTTTCTTTCAACAAATCACCATTGACACATTGTTCTTGTAAACACAGCATGATCATTAATGAAACCAAAAGTGAAATGTGTCATCAAGAATTTATGATGGTTTCGCTTGAAAAAGGCATTTTGTTCAACTAAAGATGAATTATTGTTGTTTTTGCTGCGTTCAGCTAGCAGCCACTATGTATGAGGGGAAATTGAAACTGTTCACTGTTCACTTTTTCAAATATTCTTCTTTTCCAATTTACAAATTATTATGTTACATGAGGAAATGCGTTAACAAGGATAGCTTCACTTTTGAATCGCCTGATTTTCACAACAACCATGAAAACGACGCACTCACTTTGTATTTACAAAATGAGAACGAACCAAAAATACTATGTGAATCTTTTTTTTTTTTTTTGCTTTTATCAACTTTTCATGATGCACCATAGCACAAAGTTATCTGTTGGAAACTTAATCCGATTTAATGTGCACAGCACACATCACACAAAAGATACCAAACAGTAGCATAGGACGACAAAAAACGATAAATTTGATAATGCTATTATGCATAATCATCATTTAATAACGTAAATGAAGGGAGTCATATTATTATCAAATTTTACAACAAACGAGTTGGTACTGAAGAGATTTTCCGGCGATAGTCAAGAATTTAATTTTAAATTGAATTGAGAAATTTTCACTCGGATTTTTTGTTAAACAGAATAAATGAACAAGCCTGATGAAAATGTGTTCAGATTCTACCGGAAGAAATTCCTATTGTTCTCGGTTCCAATTCGAAATATAAATATATAACATTGTTTGATGAAGAAGCATTTTGTATTGTGAATGAATCGATTTGTCAGTTTGAGAAATATCTTAATCAGAGACAACTATACGAAATCCTTTGACTCCTTTCAAGTCCCAGACAACCATTAACATGATTAAAATTTGAAACCGATTTTCGAGGACCCCAATCTTGCAATGGAATGGATGTATTTGGAAATACATAACACAATGAGATTAAGTTAACGATACGTTTGTTGATAAAAAAAAAGCAAGAATTTGAGAAAAAGAATGATATGTTCGTTATTTTTTTTTTCATTGTGTTTGCGAAATGCGAAGCATTATTATTATTGATAGCAGAATCGGTCTTATGGTTTCAAACGCACAATCAAAATGAACTGTGACGGAACTTTTTTTTATTCTACAAACGATAATAAATTGATATTGTTGCAAATTATTCAACAGTTCCAATTCATTCCATTCCTTTTGTAGGGTTGTGTTTATTGAGCAGATAGAATAACATTTAATCAAATCAATGAAAGAAAACCAGTCGTGAGAATCAAAACATGAAAGAAATGAAGAAAAATAGAAAAAAATCAGACCTCACCATCACAAGAATGCTCTTCCCCTTAACAAAAAAGTAAGGAAATAAAAAAGACTTTTTTTTCAACACAATTCTTACATTTCACCGTAATTTTTCATCGGTTAACGTTCTCCTCTTCCATACTGCATACTAAAACCGCAGCGTGTGATATGTTTGATTTTTCACACACACACACACACACACACACACCCACACGCACGGACCAAAAATACATTCATCTCAGAATATCTGTGAATTCTTTCTGGTGGACACAGTCATTGATATAACTAGTTGAGAATGACCTCCAAATGTAAAAATTGAATTGAATGTATTATTCTTATTTATGATTTTTATTTGGATAACTTCCCTGCAAAGTGTTCGATTACTTTCAGAAACGTGCCTTTCTCTCAATTTCTTGAATACATATATTTGGGAAATCGAAAATTTCGAAACAAACACTTTCTATTATGGATCCAATTGAATTTGATTTTTTCATGGAGATTTTAATGCTCCCAATATAAATGGCATTTTGAGTGTTCATTGTTTATATAGTCTCACCATCTATTGAAAGGTTAACATAATAATTCAATCTAAAGGATTCTGACGAACTAATCCGCAAATCCTTAAATTAACGCTGACTGAAGAATTCCAAACACTTTTATCTGTTTTGCTTTCAATTCGAAAGACTGTTTCGTCACCTTAATTACCAAACGGATGAAAAGAAACAACATCTCAATAATGCCGAATGGGGAACGACCGTTTTGTAATTCTCCATCGAATCCAAAATCCAGGCATACTTTTTTGAGCTGTTGAATCTTAGTCAAATATTTGGTGTGACAAAGCAGAACGAACCGTTTTGTTGGCTATCGGATGAGAAATAATAAAAATGTACAGTCACTATTTACGTTATCGCGTGTCCTCAGTTTCATTTATTTCCGAATTATTCACCTTGTAAACCTTCAGTTCATTCGGTTCAAATGTCCCTCACATTATGAGCCACACTTCGACTAGCAATATATTTATACATCACGCTTATCACCTCATCACAGACAAAAATAAAACGAAGGAAATTGTTTGAAACAACGGCATTGAATGATAGAATTATTCAGTTATTTAGATAAATGATCTCCAAGCCATTCCAATTGCTACTTTCTTCATTGTTCTTTTTCAGACTTTTTCGAAGGGAGTCATTGGTTGCCACGAAACGCTAAATTCAAGTACATATTTTACGAGGCTCTTTTTTCTCATTTCCCGAAATTGATATGAATAAAAAAAAAACTGACGATATAATACAAAATCTCATTATTTAATATCCGTGAAAATCGATGAAGTTTTTAGCTTTGACAAAAACTTTTTCGGCTTACAATATTAGCGGGTTACATATGAAATGTCAATTAATGTCGGAGCAAAAATAATTGAAAATGATTTATGGGTGCTGTCATCTTCTATTGCATTAGAATTTACATTACACTACGGATGGTATCGAACGGAACAAATGATAATTACAACGTACAAACTGTAAGAATTTTTCAAAAAGATGTGAAAAGTTTCTAATTAATTAGGACATCATGATATTTGGCAAAAGGGGGCATTATTGGATATTACCACGCGACAGCTTTGAGTAGCTGACATCATTACGAGTATTAAAAATGAAATAGATTCAGAGAGTTCCAGATTGGCATTTGAAATTCATCAACATTTTTCTTTTCCGTACAAAATGTACTGGAAAAGTATAGGAATCAGTCAAAAACCAAAAACTTCCAAAAATGTTTTTTTTTTCATTTTTATGATGTTCCCGAGTGAAATCAATGCATTTCGGGACGCCGTCGGCAAAATTAGGGGTGTGTGTTTGTCTGTCTGTTGATGCTATAACTTTCGATAGAAGCATTATAAAAGATTGCAAATTGGACAGGGTGATAGCCTGAGTCATACCGAAGAACTGATTAAATTTTGGGAGCATAAGACTCAAAAGAAAATTTTTTAGGTTCATTGCAGTAACTCGAACAATGCCATTTTTATGGGAGAAAAATTTGAAACTTTTCACAATTCTCAATGTTGATCTAAAAAATGTCGCTCTAAGGTAAATTTGGGTTGCTGATCATGAATTCAATGTTATTTTTCACCTCATCCTCATTATTTCACCTAAAACCACCTACATGGCTCCCAAAAGTAGTCTAAAAATTCAAAATTCCAAACATCAAAAAAATGTCATTTTAGGGTGAATTTGAGATGCTAATCACAAAATTAATGTTATTTTTGCTTTCAATTACATTATTTCACCGCGAACCCCTTACTTTGTCACACCTAAAACCCCAAAAATAGCCCAAAAACCCTAATTTTAAGGAATGACTTCTTAACATCAAAAAGTGTATTTTAAGGTTTTCTAAACACTAATTTTACGTTATTCATTCATATTTTTGACTGTGATTCGATACTCTGTTGGTATTTGAACACCCTCTCATGTATAGAATTGACGAAATTAAAACTCTTGAAAAGTTATTCAAATTTAATAGAAAGTCAGTTTTTAGTGGAATTTAAAGTGAAATTCATTAGTTTTTCATTTTTCATTCCTTCACTTTAATTCACTTACTTAGACGAGTACA
Source organism: Mayetiola destructor (assembly GCA_000149185.1). Taxonomy (NCBI): domain Eukaryota; kingdom Metazoa; phylum Arthropoda; class Insecta; order Diptera; family Cecidomyiidae; genus Mayetiola; species Mayetiola destructor. The sequence goes on from GL501433.1 coordinate 1,354,592, forward strand.
CCGCAACCCAAAGATTAGTCTTTTATGAGACTTACCCTCCACCACAACCAATTTAAACCATTTAAGATCTGAAAAGACTAACTACACGAAAACACGAATAGTTTTCGCTTCTTTTTATCAACGCAATTCTAATTTATCTTTATCATCATTTAATGAATCAAAATTATGTGAAAGATTTATCAAGATCATTCTATTCCGCACAAAATGTACTTGAAAAGTATAGGAATCAGGCCAAAACCAAAAATCCTCCAAAATGTTTTTTTCTGTATTATCATGATTGTGAGTGAAAAGAATGCATTTGGAGATGATGTCCGCAAAATTGGGGGTGTATGTCTGTCTGTCTGTCTGTCTGTCCATGCGATAATTTTTGATAGAAGCATTACAAACGACTGCAAATTCAACCATATGATAGCCTGAGTCATACCGAAGAACTGATTAGAACTTGGGATCATGAAACCCAATAGAAATTTTCGAACGGCCATTACAGCTTTCGTATCTCACCTCAGGCAAAAGAAAAAATCGAAATTTCTCTTTCAAATTCTTTCCTTCTCAATTTTCTTTAAATTTTCTTGTAAAATCTACATTTTTTCCGAAAATTTCAAAAATGTCAATTTTTTCAAAATTCCAAAAAAAATTGTTTTTTCAAAGATTTCAGAAAAAAAAATTTATTCGAAATTTTCAAATTTTTTTTTTTCAAAGATTTATTGTTTTAAAAATTTTTATTGTTGTTAATTTCATACTGAAATTAGAAAAGGCTGTACGGAAAAGTTTGTTGTCGCATGCGACTACCTTGTCTGAATCCATTCGATCAGTTTTTATTTTCATTTCTATAACAGATTGGTGAAAGGATTCAAAACCAATACAATGCAAAGTTGAAGTTCACATTTCCGAATATCTCTGGGGAAATTCAAGTTATGTACATTGTTAGCTGAAGCATAGAATCACGATAAAATCATTCAAATGCGTCCAAAATGCCAAGCGTTGTATTTATTTTGATCCTGAACGATAACTACATGCATCAGGTATTTTAGATAATATTCTTTAAAAATGATTCTCTCCCATTTTTGGATTGAAACCTTTTGCAATGTGTTGCTGAAATATTTCATGCAATTTCGGTTAACTCACGCTTCAATGAAGAAAATAACATTGAAGATTGAAGTCATGAGAAATCATTGAACGAAAACATTGACCGAAAATGAATCGAGATATTATGGGGAAAGCATTAAACGTTGTGAGCTGAAAAAGCAATTTAAATAAATGGTTCTGGTCAACGAAAACATTTTAACTAATTGAAATGCAAAATCGAGAATAAAGAGTATTTGATGCTGTACACTGTACACTGTACACTTGTTCAGCGGAAACACTTTTGTTTCAACTTTGAATGCTGAATATTGAAATTCGCACCCAGTTCAATAGAAATTCATTGCGAGATTGCATTTAGAAAACTATTGTTTCAAATGAATGCCGCCCACGCACCGTTTTCACAGTCTAAAGCGAATGCATAGACAACGACATTTAGATTGAATGAATCGCGATATTATTCAAATATAAAATACATACATGCAAACGGAACCCCTTTGTAAAAAATAGAACATTAACAATAAACATTGAACAAAGTCAGCCCAAATCGTGTTTTTAAGCTGCGGTAATCATTTCGAATTTCGAGTCAATGCGATTCGCATAAATGTATTTGAATAATCTTTTATTGAATTGAAGAACGAAAACAAATAAAGATAAAAACGAATTGAGTATTTATATGTATTTCGAAGAAATGCAATCGAAACATATGAAAACCAATTATCGTTGAGAAAATCCTTCTTATTTTGTTATATGGATAGGATGAATTTCATGAAATCAAATAGTTTTAATTTTAAAATATTTCATTACTTTTCATAATTTCGTCATGGTGTAGGTTAATATTCACGATTATTGACTTAATAACAACTCAAGAAGTGCGACATTATTCGATCCATGTCTTGGTCACTTTGTTCAATTTTGTGACCACTTTAAACAGAATACAAAACCAACCGAATACACAAAGAACAACCGATGAATTTAAATATGTATTGGCATTACAATTGAGGCTATTTAGCTCCCCCATCATGACTGTGCCATAAAGTATAAAAACTATGCTCTTCGCTGCTTAATGTTGTTTCATAAAAATCATATTCTACATTTTTCCATAGAATAGGATAATGTGAATGAAAAAGATAACAGAGCAATCGTATGAATGTAAAATAATAAAACTAAAAGAATGTGAAAAAACAGTTGAGAAGAAAATTCATCGTTGCCGGCGCCATGACATCAGTCTCGCCAAGTTGTCTACTGACATCGTTTGGCATGTAGTATTGAACGTGTATTGGATATTAACCCTCATTCAATGACATGCAGCCACCAAATAGATGCTGTGGGAAAACTCGACCAAAGTATTTTGTGGCGCCGATTTTCTGATAAATTGGCCGTATTCATATCTCTTGATACCTCTTGTAAAAAGAATCTTTCACAATTTTTCTTCTTACTCATCGTATTGATTTTTTGATAAATAAAAACATCATACTGGCTCTATTAGACTTTGAGCATTGAGTTCAGTAATATTCACTACTGGTCCCTCGAATGGACCCATCAGCAACGCTACTCGTTTATTTTGATCGATTTTTTTTTATAGTCATGTTGGATTTCGTATGAGTTTCGAATAAAATCGCGAAACTGATTCATAAAATTAAAATTTGCGGCGTTTGAATATATTCTCTTTTGCAAAAGGAACAGAAATGTTTGCTGGTTGGTTAAAAAAGCAATGTCAGACAGAACATTTCACACTTGAACTTTTATTTAAAAATAGTCCCCATTTTGGTCATATGGGAAAACCATTAAGGCAGTCGTCTTGTGTTATAGTGCATTTTCACGAATGATGTTAAAAAATGCATTACCCCTTCTAAATTAATATTCAATGGTTCACATTGTTGTCATTATTTTACTTTTCCGCCATTCACAATGGTGGAACAAGTATTGGTTTCGGGTGTCGTCGTTGTTGTCGTTGTCGGCGTTAGTTATTTCAATAACTATCTCCCAGTCTACTTTAAATCAATGCAAACTTCTTTTTTTTCGTGTATAGGGAGTTCTCAGAATGATCCCTATTGATTTGGAAGGTATGAGACTTCATAGATTTTTTTAAGGCTACTACAGTGTACCCTATGAAAAAAAATTTTGAATTTTTTTCGAAATTTTTTTTCTCGTCAATCGATTGGGAATCGTCTAGAACGTGTAGAAAAACAATTTTTTTGAAAAAAAAAAATTTGCACAAGGGTCCCCCCTTACATTTTTCAGAAAAAAAAATTCGAAAATTTTTTAATTTTATTTTTCGAAATTTTTTTTCTCGTCAATCGATTGGAAATCGTGTAAAACGTATAGGGAGTTCTCAGAATGATCCCTATTGATTTGGAAGGTATGAGACTTCATAGATTTTTTTAAGGCTACTACAGTGTACCCTATGAAAAAAAATTTTGAATTTTTTTCGAAATTTTTTTTTCTCGTCAATCGATTGGGAATCGTCTAGAACGTGTAGAAAAACAATTTTTTTGAAAAAAAAAAAATTTGCACAAGGGTCCCCCCCTTACATTTTTCAGAAAAAAAAAATTCGAAAATTTTTTAATTTTATTTTTCGAAATTTTTTTTCTCGTCAATCGATTGGAAATCGTGTAAAACGCGGAAAAGTATGTTTTACTCCTTAAAATCATTTATTTATTTTCCTGCTTTTATTTTTCTTCATTGTATTTATGTCGATAATATAATGAAGTTCATCGAATTATCTTTTGGAATCGATTTTAATGGAACATTTTATCGGTGAATACGCTCACTGCAATTATAATGTTGGCTTTACGTTTGAATGTATGTTATATTTCATTTGTATATACATATGTACACAATATATGCATTTAGCTAAATATGACAACGTTTTAGTCTCGAGTAATTAGATTTAATGCTGGTAAAAATCAAATTTCCGTCATATCATCCGTCTATAGTTAAACATAATGGGGATGAGCGAAGAGCACGTGCCTAACATCCCCTAAACTTGGATATTGTTTTGAAGCGGGTACCGTTGATCGTTGATTGACAAATATTTTTCGCTTCATCTGAAAATCTGTTTTGGTTTCAGTGTGTTATTATATTTTATTCGATTAAATCATCACCCAAAACAGATTATCAATTCTGCATTAATATCCATAACCAATAATCGAACTAAAATGAACCAAAAAAGAGCATAGCAAAAATGATACTATGTAAACTTATGAAAATGATTGAAGTGTTGAATTCGTTTTGAAGAGCACAATCGAAAATCTTTTTATAATGAACGAAGGATGTGAGTCTCTTAATATCCGATTTCAATCCTAATGATATACAGTTTTACTTTGATATTGAGAACGGCAAACACTTGCGTGGCATTGTCCTCTTTGTGATGTACTATTCGTTTTCGCCTTTCTAATAGCTATGCAATCACCACAAGAATATCGTTATATTAAAACTGTTTGAGAGTTGGAGTTTTCGAGAGCAAATATCGTAATGTCATCATGAAAGATTTATCGATTTTACTCTTAAGTGAAGTGAAATCAAAATTACTGAATGGAACTCTTCAGTTCCAGTCATTGTAAATTGTATCGATAAATGTTAAGGCATTTTTTTTCCTTGATAGCTGAAGTAAACTAGACCATTTAAACATTCGCAGTTATTATAGGGCTGCCAATTACATCTTGGAAGTCAAAGAGTCGAAATCAGATGCAATCAAAGATTTTGAAATTGATCACTTAATGATGTTTGAATTTTAAAATTTCTTCAATTTTACTTATCATTTGACTTGCGCTCAAAGCTAGAATGAACCACTTTGACCATTTCACTTTGTTATTGAGACACTTATTCTATACGTGATTAGAATTTTATTTAGGCTTCCCTTCGATACAGCAGTGGCGTTAAAGTCGGCGGTCATATATATTTAAAAGAAAAGAGCAGCATAGAGATCTAGATATTATTGAGCATTCACCTGAAGTATTAGCCATGTAGTGATTTTTATATTTTTAATTTGAAGTTTCAAATCCAACCGAATGACAAGTGGCACGTGACAGTAATAACTCACAATTAGTGATGACGTGTCGACGAAATGATAGAAGAAAAAAACAGATGTTTAACATTCATTTATTGCTCCTTGATAGCAAACCCAGCGGGCGAATGAACTGTATCGATATTTACGGAATAACATCAATTGCAAGACATTTGAATTGAGGAAGCAAGCCAAAGTTATTGAACGTTGACTTTCACGGCGTTTGCCTTTATCGTTCAATGTGTGTATTCAATGTGGTATACCAACAATGCTCATTTCGACTATGTGACATGCATTTTAAAGTGGCCAATGAGTAACACTATGTACCAGTTTTTAATGTGAATGCAGTAAAGGAGCTATAGGGATGGCCGATAAATGCATAATAAATGATGACGCGATCGGAATGATAAACTTTTTTAAATAGTAAATGGATTTACTTTTCCAGAAGGAAATTGTAGTGATGTACGAAAGCGTGGGAAAAATGTGTTCCAGTTTTATTATTTCCGCGCTATCGATATCACAATGGATCGAAGATTTAGATACTGAGTCGAACGATGGACAAAAATATAAAATACTGCCAACCTATCAAGTGGTTGTACTAAACTATTTGGAATTATTTAAGTTTAGCAATAATTGTGATATTTAAATAGGATTAAATGACTTTTGGTTTTGCATTAATTTGGTGGTCATATTTTAAGATAAATTTACTTTGGTCGATAGAATCTTGCCCAAATTCCACTCTGAAATATATCAAATAATCATATGACAATAATATTGAACTCGGTCAATTGAACCTCCGAAATGACCTAGAATATACGCAAAATATCATTTTCACTTTACACACTTATTACAAATCTTAGAACACTCTTCAACAAATTTGACTTTTATTCTACACTCAAGAAGTCCGAATTTAAATGCAATTAAAGAGAATAAAATGAAATTATTGAATATTTGTTCTGATATGATTGATTTTTAAAATCTTACCCGCGAAAGTTGCCGAATAAATTTGTGGCACGTTCTTTTATTCCACCAACGGCTTCCATTTTTGGTTAAAATTTCCGATTTGAGTTTAATCACAAAGTGTATACAGAAATTTCTTCTCAATTTCGGGATATGTTCATTGGTTCTAATTATACATGATATAAGAGATCAAAAATTTGCCCCTGACCACATGCAGCTTTGGGGCATTTATGAACCTATTCGGAATTTTCACTTGAATAGAAACTTCTCTGATTAATTTTTTTATGAAAACAATAATAGTTCACCGTTTTAATTGTTTAAATCGTTTAAATGATGAAAAAAAACACTTTAAAAATATCCCGTGACCATTATTTGAAAAGTCTGACACAAAACTGAGCTATTGTTATAGAGATTCTATCTCATTTGGAATTGATAATTATAATTAATCAGAAAAATTTGAGAAACTGGAAAAAGGAAAAGAATTTATTTATTAAAATTGATTTTATTCGTTGTAAATTGATGCTGCTGCCAATGATGTGAATGGCCTGCTCTATGGTCGTGATCGAAACAGACAGCGTGATCTTGTTTCTTGTCTTCCCAGCTAAACTCTGTTCGGTGCTCGTTATGCAAAGGCCACCGAAATTTGGGTATTTCGTCTAGCTCACACTCAGACACTTAAACACAATCTTCACTGGTGTTGTATGGAATATACTGATATTAAGCATACGGCTTAACAAACCAGTTGTATGCTTGACGGTTGACTCACATCTGTTTCAGCAACTTTTGTGTCTCTTTCCGGCATGTATCCATTTATACAGTTTTCAAATATACAGGGATTGTGACTCCTCTAAGTTATGGAGAGCGCAATCGCAATGCTTCCTTTGGTACATTGTATAAATTTTGTGTTGGAATTTTTGGGTGGAAACATTCAATCGTTACATGTATCAAATGACAGAGTCCTCTGATAAGAGGGGTGGAGCTGCACTGATTCAGTTATTGCAAAAATAAACTTTTTTTCAATAATATCATGCGCAAGAACGGCTGATGTTAATTGATTTCGACAAAAATATAATAATTTTTCATTCAAATAAATCCTTCATTCAGTTTCAATTAATGGCAATGAATTAGTTTGAACTGACGAATGACGAATCTGACATTACGGACACTCAGAACACCATCCATTGAAAATCATGGGAAGACCTCACAGGTCACATTATGGTCATTACTATATTGTGAAAGGATTTTTTTCATCCACATCTACATTCAGAGATGACATACTGCTTCCGAAATTCTGACACCGAGCACTTTTTTCTCCAATTTGATGGGCTCAACATTTACGATTCTACAACATGATACTCAATTCCCTTTTTCATCCATTTGTTATGCACGCTGCACACACAAATATATCAACAGAAGTGTGCGGTTCAATCGACCTGAAGTCAATGATTCCATCTAAGTATAAATCACCTTAGAAACACTAATTTGGCTTGATGAGCTCATGAAAAATTTCATATAAATCTGGGGTTCATTCAATGGAGGCTTCAATAAAGAATTTAATTTTGCTGCAATCATTTGATAAGTCGACCGAAAGTCAATTGAAATTTAAACAATTTGGAGATACAAATAATATGTACAGTATGAAAACGATTGTTATAAACAGAAACCTTATGTTGATTTCTGACAAGACTTTAAAACTATATACAGATTAAAACGATGACGATAAAGACGAAAACGAATAAAAAGTATATAATTTTTCTACTTCTGAATGCATTTCGAGTTGAATTCAACCCATCATCAGCATCACGACTGTGAATATGTACAGTGTTCAGCTAAAGTTCTTATAAAACTCTTCGTATTCATTTTCAATTAATTAGTCCGATATTTATGTTTTATTTCGTAAGTAATATTTCAGATTGATATCAATAGAAAAATTAAAATTAAAATTAAATTGTATTATTAGGATGCATTCTAAATGTCGTTGGAAAACATGAATTCTAAATGTCGTTGGATGCTTATTGCGAGAATCAAAGTTAAATTATCATTGATGAAGTATTTCGGCATTCATCTGTTTCATTTTACCTATGAATCCATTTTGTATGAATATTAACGTTCTTCATTACATGAAGATATTCGTTTTTTCACATCAAAATAGTTGTGTGTCTGTTCGCCATTCTTGCAATGAGCGTGTTAAAAGCTAACATTAAAATGAAATAGGAAACAGAATAACACAGACCGAATGAATTATAATATAAAAAATTTACAATTTTTCGAGAAAAGGAGAAGGCTTTCCAATCGAAAGAAAGTTCAATGTTTTTCTATTGTTGAAACAGAAGAGAATCATTGTCCTAGGACATTCAGCCAAAAAGCGCCTGTAATATGAATACCGTGCTCAAGCGCCTTTATGTTGGTTAATTTGAGTTATTGTGCCAAAAAATAAAAAAATTTCTTCTGTTTATTTCATTGATACGTTTGGTCAAAATACTTTTGATCATCGACTAATACATTGATTCTTTCAACAGAATTGATTTAAACTTTGTAGAGATCAAACAAGAATCTGAAAAAGATTCTTCAGACAAAGCAATTTCGGGAGCTATTTTTGATTGATATTAGCTAATCAATCTTAGCTGTAAAAATTTTTTCCTTGTATAGATAAATATATTTCCCTGTCAAGAGAAAAGATTTTTCACAGACATCCAGAGTGTTTGTACA
>GL501433.1:1371354-1388035 GCA_000149185.1 Mayetiola destructor
AGTGTATTTATTATTTATTGTTTGATTCTCGTTTTACAGATGTATTCAAATTCGATCCAGAGTATGAAACCAATGAGAGAAAATATATTGGACTCAGCAAAGAGCTCCTTGGAAGCGATGCCAGTGATAGTAATGATGATTCTAGTGATTCTGGTAGCTCAAGTGGTTCTGAATCTGATGACGAAGATGATAAAAATGAATCGGAACAGAAAGCAGATTTAATTATCGACCAAACTGAAACTAATTTGGTCGCGCTGCGACGTACAATTTATTTAACCATTCATTCGAGCTTGGACTATGAGGAGTGTGCTCACAAATTGATGAAAATGGAACTGAAACCGGGTCAGGAAATGGAATTATGTCATATGTTTTTGGATTGCTGTGCTGAACAAAGAACATACGAAAAGTTTTATGGTCTACTGGCTCAAAGGTTTTGTTTAATTAACAAAATTTACATTGAACCTTTCGAAGAAATTTTTCGTAATACATACACAACGACTCATCGTTTGGATACGAATCGTTTACGAAATGTTGGTAAATTTTTCGCTCATTTATTGTTCACCGATGCCATACGTTGGGCGGTCATGGATTGCATCAAACTTAATGAAGACGATACAACTAGCTCAAGTCGTATTTTCATAAAAATTCTGTTCCAAGAGTTAGCCGAATATATGGGAATGGGAAAGTTGAATACGCGACTGAATGATCCGACCCTTCAAGCTTCATTCTCTGGATTATTTCCTAGAGATAATCCGAGAAATACGAGATTTTCGATAAACTTTTTTACATCTATCGGTTTGGGTGGTTTGACGGATGCATTACGTGAACATTTGAAAAATGCACCTAAGATTATGGCACCAATCGAGCCAGCTAAATTAGGTAGTTCAAGCTCAAGTTCCAGTAGCAGTGACTCGAGTCAATCATCTTCATCTGGCGATTCATCTTCCAGCGATTCCAGTTCGTCTAGTAGTTCGGATAGTAGCTCCTCATCTTCTGACGATGAACCGGCTAAAAAGAAGAAAAAACGCTCAGACAAAGATAAAAAATTGAAAACCAAATCGAAGAAAGTAAGATATTTCAATATTAATAATTTTTATACAATGAAATCATTTTATTTACATGTACAATGCAATACAATCTATAACATTTTCAGGACGACAAAAAAAATGATGATAAAAAAATAGCAAGAAAGAAAGAATCAGATCATCAGTTATCTAGGAGGCCAAGATCTCGAGATCGGTATCACAAAAAAACTAGCGATCGGCTGCATGAAAGCCGCGATAGAGATTATAGCCGCAAAACAAGAAAAAGTAATGATGACCATCAGCGGAAGTCCAAGGACGAGGATTCAAAAAGAGACAAAAAAGGGCGGAGAGACAATTACTTGTATGACGAAAAATCAGGAGATGAAAAAAGCAAAAGACAAGAGAAGAGAAAACGCAAAGATGAACGAAAAAGCCAGGACAGACATAAGAGTAGGGAAAGATTAGATAAAAGAGACAGACATAGCAAACGCAACGATGATGATTATCGGCCAAGAAAAGAACGCAAAGTTTCCAATGAACGAGGTTGAACACAGAGAACAGAGCATTAAATATTTAAATAAAATTTGTTAAATTTTATTCCAAAATATCTCTTCATATTCATTTCGTACCTATTCGCAACCCCTTGGTGCACGTGAATAGCTCTGTTAGAACATGAATAAAACAACGCATTCGATTTTTTCCAACACGTTTATTCTATTGTGTTTTTTTCCAATATTGATTCTTCCTAACAATGTTTGTGTCAATAGGCTCGGGAAATAGGCAAAAGCCAAACCGCTACACTTAGATCCTTTTTCAACGGGACATTTGTTTCTGACGTTTAGCATCAAAACTAAGCATCTTTGCTTTCTTCCGTAAATTCATCTCGGATCTGTCGCTCTAGATCAGTACCCTGGTATAAGGCGTTTAATCGCATTCCTTCTTGAATTTGTGCTGCTATCATTTTGTTACGTGAGTAATTATATCTGAAATAATAATCTTTTAGAATGAGTTATCGATTAAAAGCGAATGTTTTTATATCACCTGCAGAAACTATAATAAAAAAATGTTATTGATAAGTATGCGCCCATTCCAAAATTGCAGGAAACTCGGGGCTTTGACGTTTTCATAAATGTACCAACCCCAGTCAATATACCACCAATTATACCATTAATAAAACTCTCACGAAAGCATGGAATCTTTCCCACATCGGTGCCGAATATGAACAGTGACTGAAGATTTAAAATTTATTATATTGAATAGATTGAGTTCAATTTGAGACAATGCGAAAACAAACAATGAGATGATAATCTTTGAAATTGGTTCACCTGAGAGTTCTCGCCATCATCATCGATGCTAGCCATTTTCAATTGGGTAATTATTCTACCGAATCGTAAGAAAATGATACTAACTCAGTTCCAAGAAAAATGAACAAAATGTCAGTACTTGTCATATACAAATAAAAAAGGCAGGTTATGTCTCATTTTGAGGTTATGCTCATTTTATTATAGGTTTTGGATAAAATCATATTATCTATCTCAAATAATGAATAATCAATGTCAATTATTTTTTCTTCTTCTTAATTTTACGAGCTCCACCCAATTCTTCCAATTGTTCTTGTAATTCCTTCAGTTGTGTGTCTGGCACATATCTTACCTCGTCCAGTTCAGGTTTATGATGAGCAACCTTCAATGTAACACCTTCAGGTAAAGCTGCTTGAATTAGTCGCAGATAAACGGGATAAAAGTGAGCTGCCAAATCATATATCTTCGAATAGATGATAAAATGTTGAGATGAGAGTTGAACCGAATGCAATTCGTTTGTTTCATGCAGATGTGCCCCTTACCTGTAAGTTCCGTTCGTAAATTTGCAATTTGTATTCACTTTCGACAGTATTTGTTTTCGGCTTCAGTCTTGTTATTTGTAGATGTTTTGGTGGCACAGCCCAACTGCAATTTTTTTCAAATTAATTCAAATGAGTATTTTGAATGAAATTATATCATTGCCGGCTATTGAATGTTAATTATTTTGTTACTTCTCTGATATATCCAAATCCAAAGTATTTGCTGTACGATTTAGAAATCTGTGATAAGATTCTAGAACCGCAAAATCATAGCCCGTGATTTGGAAATTCACACATGGATATACTGGAACCTTTGGTTGAAGATCCTAGATGCGAAAAACAATTTTTGTAAATATGATAAATTCCTTGATTTCGTTAGTCTGTATTAACAACATACAGCCAAATAATCGGGTTCGAATAAATTACTGATTGCTCGGATTCCTGTATGGTTTATTTTTGGAACAATCCAAAGTTTTGAACTTAATATGCGCAACATTTTTGAAAAACTATTGTCCTTTCGGTTCGGTTGAAACAAATGTTAGTTAATACTGTGACATTTAACCGAACGTGACAGATAACATTTAAATGAATTCGATTTGACATATGGTTCCAGTATTTTTTTTTTGTTTTGTTTCTGAAAACACGGAACTTGATAAGACTTAAAAAGTGAAAGTGAGTGTTTTCTTCTATTAACCGAGTGAAAATATTCCATTGAATTGAACAAAAGAACAATAAGAATAATAACATGATTTATTTTTTATATGCGGAATGCGGGATGTTTCGATAAACCGTTAAATTCAGAATTTGAAGGAACATGGAATGAAGGAGGTGCTTTAACTGTCAAAGAAAACTATTATTTTGAATGCCCAAGGCTCAATTCTTCATCATAAATTAATCTATCTATTTCATACTGATTGTGTCAACAGCGTGATTGACAACTGTATCACATACTTTTGAATCAGTTGCGTTTAACCAATCGAACGAAACACATCATAAAAATCGACAAGAAATTGTGTCGCAAGACTTGTGAATAAATAAAAATAAGCGTTAAATACTATTTTGAAAATGTCTCTCAACATAACTCCGAACGTTGAATTAAACTTTCGGAAAAGCGCTTTAATTTTTTATGTGAATGGTAAAAAGGTGAGTATTTATTATTTATTTATCAAGCAAATGCATACTTTAAAGTTAAAATGACCTATAATAATAACATGAAATCTTGTTGAGTTATTTGATTCAGATCCATACTACATATTATAGATTAAAGCCCATATAATAATAATAATAATAGTCTTATTACGTCAATGTTAAGAGGTCATTTTTTATTGCTGTGCCCGTGCACTGTGCATACAAGCAACTTGTTTCATCTCTTATCACCTTTAAAAGGCTATAAAAATTGAAAACAATATTCATGTGTGGCAAATCTCTACTGAAATCTTCTATACGTTTCGTTCAGAGATGAATATCTGTTTTTGTTTTTGTGTGAACGTAAATAATTGTGAATTGATAAGCAGCATGTTTTTAAAGTGTTATTAAAGTGGAATATTTTCAGTAATAAGTGATATAAGTAATTTCGATTCAAAGTAAAATCGTCGAATGAATGATGTTTTATTTTTATTGAATCATTATTTATATATTTTGATTTTATGTACGCTTAGGTGGTAGATGAAGAACCAAATCCAGGATGCACTCTATTAACCTATTTACGAGATAAACTCCGTTTGTGTGGAACAAAATTGGGATGTGGTGAAGGGGGTTGCGGTGCATGTACGGTTATGATATCAAAAATTGTCGATCGCAAAACGAACGAAATCAAACATGTAGCGGTAAATGCTTGTTTAACACCAGTTTGTGCTGTGCATGGAATGGCTGTAACGACAGTTGAAGGGATAGGTAGCACAAAAACAAAATTGCATCCAGTTCAAGAACGTATCGCAAAGGCACACGGTTCTCAGTGCGGCTTTTGTACGCCAGGCATCGTAATGTCTATGTACGCACTCCTACGAAGTTCTCCAAAACCGTCAATGAAAGATTTAGAGATTGCTTTTCAGGGTAATCTTTGTCGTTGCACTGGATATAGGCCAATCCTAGAAGGTTATAAGACATTCACGAAAGAATTCGAATGTATGATGGGCGAAAACTGCTGTAAAAATAAAAACATCTATACGAACAATGAACCAGAGGAAAAAGACAAATTATACTATGCAATTGAATGGGCACCGCATGATCCGACCCAAGAGCCAATTTTTCCACCTGAACTGAAATTATCAGATGCTTTGGATAAAGCCTCGATTGTATTTTATGGCAAAGATATTACATGGTATCGGCCAAACAATTTGAATGATCTACTTTCATTGAAATTACAATACCCAAATGCAAAGATCATTGTCGGAAACACTGAAGTGGGCGTCGAAGTCAAATTCAAACATCTTCATTATCCAGTGCTCATATTCCCAAATCAAATTCCTGAAATGAATGCAATCGAGATTTGCGAGGATGGTGTTGAATTCGGAGCATCCGTCACTCTAATGGACATCGATAAGACCTTGACAAATTTAATCGAAACTTTGCCAGAGCATAAGACTCGTTTGTTCAAAGCTTCAGTAAACATGTTGCATTATTTTGCGGGAAAACAGATTCGAAATGTAGCCGCACTAGGTGGAAATATTATGACCGGTAGTCCCATATCTGATATGATTCCTGTTTGTTCAGCAGCTGAAGTACAGTAAGTATATCATCCAATCTAAATTCTCTGTTTGATTGAATAAAAAATCCTTTCTTCGTGTATCTCTGAATTTTCATGAATTTTCATCAATAGATTGAAAGTGGAGAGTATCGCACGTGGGGTCCATTATGTAAAAATGGGCGAAGGATTCTTCATTGGCTATCGTAAAAATATAATAAAATCTGATGAAGTGTTAATTTCAATTCTGTTGCCTTTCACAACAGAAAATCAACATTTTCTGGCATATAAGCAGGCTAAAAGGCGTGATGATGATATTGCTATTGTTAATCTTGCTTTGAATGTTGAGTTCGAGCCCGGCACTAACTTAGTCAAAATTTTAAAAATGGCTTTTGGAGGAATGGCACCGACAGTTGCAATGACACCAAAAACATCAGCAGCTGCCTCCGGGAAACACTGGAATAATGAATTGGTCGAAACAATCAATAAGGAACTCATTGACGAATTACCTTTGTCTCCATCTGCTCCTGGTGGTATGATACAATATCGTCGATCATTAACTTTGAGTTTATTCTTCAAAGCCTATCTGCAAATCAGTCAAATTCTTGAAAACAATATCGGTGCAAGTAGCAAAATTTCAGAAAGGGAACGATCGGGCGCCGAAGTCTTTCATACATTAGTACCTCAAAGTACACAGCTATATGAAAAAGTACCTGATGGTCAGCCAAATCTAGATCCTGTTGGAAGACCCAAAGTCCATTTATCGGCTTTCAAACAGACAACTGGCGAAGCGGTTTACTGTGACGATATGCCGAAATGGGAAAATGAACTGTATCTTGCACTAGTATTGAGCACAAAAGCGCATGCCAAAATTCTTTCTATCAATCCGAGTGATGCTTTGAAATTGCCGGGTGTTTATCGGTTCTTTTGTGCTGAAGATTTGTCATCGCATGCAAATGAGGTTGGTCCAATCTTTCACGACGAGCATGTGTTTGTTCCCAATATAGCAACATCACAGGGTCAAGTAATCGGAGCAATAGTGGCCGATACCCAAGATTTAGCCCAACTTGCTGCGAGAAAAGTTCATATTAAATATGAAGAAATATCACCAATCATTGTTACAATTGAAGATGCTATAGAACAGAACTCATTCCACGGTGATCCAAAGATTATGGAACGAGGTGATTATCGAAAGGCTTTTGCTGAGTCGGACTATGTTGTATCGGGTGAAGTCAGGTTGGGTGGACAAGAACATTTTTATTTAGGTATGGATAAATTAGTCTAAATCAAAACATACATGTATTTATTCCATGATACTCTCTTTTTGGAATTCAGAAACCCATGCATCAATCGCCATTCCAAGAGATATAGATGAACTGGATGTTTTTTGCTCTTCGCAGCATCCATCGGAAATTCAAAAATTAGTAGCACATGTTACGGGCCTTCCGGCATCTAAAGTTTCAGCAAGAGTGAAGCGAATGGGCGGTGGATTTGGTGGGAAAGAGTCCAGGGGTATGTTGGTTGCATTACCAGTTGCATTAGCTGCCCATCGCATGGGTCGTCCAATTCGATGTATGCTCGATCGCGATGAAGACATGATGATGACCGGAACTAGACATCCGTTTTTGCATAAGTATGAACAGTTCCTTCTTTTTCAAATGAAAAAACGGAAATTAATTGAACATCTTATTGTTTCAGATATAAAGTTTCTTTTAACAAAGATGGTAAAATTACCGGCTGTAAAATCAAAATTTACAATAATGCTGGCTATTCCATCGATTTATCACTTTCGGTGAGATTTCTAAATTATTTTTTCTTAATTTAAATATGTCATTCAAATCGTTCAATAGGTGTTGGAAAGAGCAATGTTCCATTTTGAAAACTCTTACTATATTCCGAACGCATGCGTTAATGCTTGGTCATGTAAAACTAATCTTCCATCAAATACAGCATTCAGAGGGTATGTAATTTAGCGAATAAGTCCGAGAAAATTTTTGATTTTATCAATAAACTACAATATATGTAGGTTTGGTGGCCCACAAGGTATGTTTGCTGGAGAGCATATAGTGCGTCATGTGGCCTCTGTTCTCGGAAAGAACGTCATTGAAATAGGTATGAAAATATAGGAGATATCTAACAGCTATTTTCGAACATCTGAACATAATCGAACTAATTGCCTCTCTTTCACAGTTGAAAAAAATCTTTATAAAACTGGCCATTTAACACACTATAACCAGCTACTGACCAACTGCACTGTATCACGGTTTGTATCATATTTGATAATTCACAGATATGTTGAGGAAATTTCATTTTTCTCATTACTTCAAATCCTTTTCCTATTATTTCAGATGTTGGTATGAATGTAAAGAACAAGCGGAATTTGAAAAACGTAAAATCGGCATCGATAAATTTAACAGAGAACATCGCTGGCGAAAGCGCGGTATCGCCATGGTACCAACCAAGTTTGGTATTGCCTTTACTGCATTGTTCTTGAATCAAGCGGGTGCTTTGATCCACATCTATTCAGATGGCTCCGTACTGGTATGCGGAAAAACACTTTTACGTACTTGAAGGAAGCTTTTCGTGTATAGTTAATAATTAGCTATTTTCTCTTTTTCTCTGTATATAAAAAGCTTTCACACGGCGGAACCGAAATGGGCCAAGGTCTACACACTAAAATGATACAGGTTGCAGCTCGAGCATTGGGTATAGATTCGGATTATATACATATAGCCGAAACAGCTACTGATCGAGTACCAAACACATCAGCAACAGCAGCCAGTTCTGGTTCGGATCTTAATGGAATGGCAGTTTTGGATGCATGTGAAAAGATATCAAAACGGCTAAGGCCGTACAAAGAAAAATATCCCAATGATGATTGGAAACAATTGGCTCATCGAGCTTATATGGATCGTTGTTCACTCTCGGCAACAGGATTTCATCGAACTCCAGATATCGGATATGACATAAATACAAATCAGGGCATGGCATTCAACTATTTTACATATGGAGCAGCGTGCTCAGAAGTAGAAATTGATTGCCTAACTGGTGACCATCAAGTTATTCGAACCGATATCGTTATGGATCTAGGATCTAGTTTAAATCCTGCGATAGATATCGGACAGATTGAGGGCGGTTTCATGCAAGGTGCGCAATCGCTAACAAATTACAATAATATAAAATTTATTATGTTTATTTTTTATATGGAAAAACGATTATGCTAATTTGTGGTCTTCATCCTGATTTAAGGTTATGGATTGTTCACGCTTGAAGAAATGATTTACTCCCCGGCAGGGACTATGTATTCACGAGGACCTGGTGTTTATAAGATTCCTGGTTTCGCAGATATTCCAAATCAATTCAACGTCTCCCTTTTGAAAGGGGCGCCAAATCCTCGTGCTGTCTATTCTTCAAAAGCTGTCGGCGAACCACCGCTATTTTTAGCATCCTCAATTTTCTTCGCAGTCAAAGAAGCGATTCAGGATGCACGCCGAGAAGAAAATTTAGATGAGCACTTTGATTTACCTTCACCAGCAACAGCAGCGCGCATCAGGATGGCTTGCCAAGATCGTTTTACTAGACAGGTAAGTAGTAAATTAATTTCAATTTTCTAATATAATCTAATTACTCATTTCTCCTTTTAGTTTAAAGATCCTGCACCAGGGACGTTCACACCATGGAATATCGTACCGTAAAAATATTTATTTTTAAATGAACTACCTGTCATGCACATTTATTCGGTTGATTCCTTAATATGGCAAAATTTAAATAAAAAGAAAGAAAAGTTGACAACATGTTTTATAAAATATCTTCTTTAAATCAATAGTTTTTAGGTCTCCATTTGTCTCATAGTGGAGTTTCATTATCAGTTAAAAATTGAGAAAAAAATGTAAAACTGATTTTCCCGCCAATCAATTTCCATTTGGGTTGCAAACAACTTCACATTGGTTCTCATTATCCGGTAATGACAATGCATTGGAGTTTATTTACCAAAACGTCATTGCTAATCTTTGTTTAATGCTCAGCTGTTTGTTTTTCAATATTTCTATACTATCTACTCAGATGTGTGCTTGAGAAGTGATTGATGTAAAACAAAACACTATTTTTTTAGCTAATCTTGATTTGATAAGGAGTTTGTGAATAATCTGAATATGAAACAATTTTTTAATTTCGTGATCTTGAATTAAAACATATTTTTGCATTTTTTTCATCGTGTGCCCATGCATCTGTGGACCATTGTGACGAAATTTTATTTTTATTCGAAAGATATTAAAACTTAACGTAAAATGTCATTTTTACGGGGTTCAACTAACTATGTTTGGTGTACGACATCGGTTTTGGGCAAAGGTGCAACTGGTGCAGTATTTCAGGTAAATGGAATTCTCGACCTTTGATCGCCAGCAAGCAAAATAAAAACAATTGAGCCTTTGTTTTCGATATTTAGGGTGTCAATAAACACAATGGAGAGCCCGTCGCTGTCAAAACGTTCAATCAAATGAGCCATATGAGACCGGTCGATGTTCAAATGCGTGAATTTGAAGTATTACAAAAAGTGAATCATGAAAACATTGTGAAACTATTGGCAATAGAGGATGATCAAGAGGGTCGTGGAAAGGTGATTGTTATGGAACTTTGCACCGGTGGAAGCCTATTTAACATACTTGATGACCCACAAAACTTATATGGTAATTTTATTACTTTCTTTAAACTATGAAATTTATAAATTTTAAAATAAATATAGTATATATGTATTACTATTTCCTATAAACTAGGATTGCCGTCCCATGAATTTCGTTTAGTTTTGGAACATTTGTCATCGGGAATGAAACAGTAATTGAATGATATATTAATTGATTGCGATTAATATTAATCAAAAAATTTAATTTTATAGCCTTCGTGATCAAAATCTCGTACATCGTGACTTGAAACCAGGCAATATAATGAAATTCATATCAGAAGATGGGCGAACAATATACAAATTGACCGATTTTGGTGCGGCACGAGAGTTAGAAGATAATCAGCCATTTGTATCATTATATGGTACCGAAGAATATCTCCATCCAGATTTGTATGAACGTGCTGTATTGCGAAAAAGTATTTCAAAAACATTTACGGCAAATATCGATCTGTGGTCCATAGGTATGTGTAAATATAGACATTATACATGTAAAAAATTTTTAAACATTAACAACAATTTTGAAAAATTTAATAATTAATTTTAATGTCGTTCTGTTGTCCATCGTATATGGTCACGTAAAAAGGTGTTACTTTATATCACGTTGCAACCGGTAATTTACCATTTCGTCCATATGGAGGTCGAAAGAACAAGGAAACAATGCACTTAATAACGACAAAAAAGGCACCTGGAGTTATATCCGGAACACAGACATCAGAAAATGGACAAATTGAATGGTCTCGACAGCTTCCAGCACATTGTCAATTAAGCGAGGGAATGAAGCAGTTAGTTACACCGCTTTTGGCTGGTTTGCTCGAAGTAAACAAAATGTGGTCTTTTGATCGATTTTTTAAAGAAGTGACGCACATTCTGAGTAAGTTGCGATTACAAATTTCAGCTACGAACAGAAATATAGCATTTCTCATATGATTTCTTCATTGAAGGTAAAACTGTCTTGCACATTTTTTTTGTGAATAGAACGTCTTCTATTGAAGTGTATATAAATGAAGGCGAAGACTTTTTCCACCTGAAAGAGTATATTAGGTGTGTATTTTAGGACCGATAATCCGCAAAAGGGTGTTAGTCTGTTCTCCATCAATAATAATACTTAATATTAATTGCATGAAAAATTGGTTTTTTCAGAGCCCAGACTGATGTCATAGCTGAATGTCAGATTTTAATTTTTAATAATCAACATTTTGAATCTTTAGTTGGTACAAACTCACTAGCAAAAGGTTATCCTGCAACCAGGTAGATTTCCTTCAAGATAACATTTGGGTAGTTTTCCATAAAAACTTAATTTTTGGTTTGATTAACTTCTTTTCAGTCCTGAAAATCCGTGCTTTCTCTACAGCATCGATAATAATAATGTGATTTTTCCAAATGAATTGGAATTACCCAAGTTTCCAACATTTCCAAATGCAGTGTCCGTGGAGAACGATGCCAGTCTCTCAAAAATGGCATGCAGTATTGGACACGAATACAGACGACGGATCGAAACTTATTCCAGTATGGATCTATTGATAAAACAAAGTGTTGAACAGTTTATCGAAGTTTTACGTGACACAATATCCAAATTGATTCAGTAAGTAAATTTGATTCTTAGTGAATGCTAAATCCAAAATGAATAAAATGGGAACATGATTGTTTTAGAAAAACTCAGCATCTAGATGAACTAGCCAACACAGTAACTGAATATGCTGATGCCATGAACATTCTTTCATTGAACGTAAATTTATTTGTTTGTTTTTTTGTGGGATAAATTTGTATTCAAATTACATATATGGAATATGGAATAATCATTTTTGGTCGTTACAGAGAGACTGTAACGAAGACATGGCTGGTATAATGGATAAACTACGCAGCTTAAAACATAACATTTCCGGAGTTACAGAGCCAACACAGCAAATTTTCAACAAGTTTGTTATCGAGGAATCGTTGAAGTAAGTCGTTTTCGGCTATGAATTCAATCCAAAAGAAAATGTTACTCATTTTCCATATTTCTTT
Organism: Mayetiola destructor; assembly: GCA_000149185.1. NCBI lineage: Eukaryota > Metazoa > Arthropoda > Insecta > Diptera > Cecidomyiidae > Mayetiola > Mayetiola destructor. The sequence continues at coordinate 1,383,585 of GL501433.1, forward strand.
AAGGTCTGAATGGAGAGCAGCTATCCGCGACAAAAACTGTCCGTGCAAAATAAATGCAGTTGCCCGTTCTAAGCATCTGACAGAGCGCCTACGGGTATTCAATTTTTCTCAAAATTGATGTGTTCATACAGTTGTATATACATAGTAGACTATCGTATGAACATAATGTTTTACCTACTTATTAAATAACATTGGGTAAAACATTGCGTCCATACAAGAGTTTATTATCATTTTTTAGAGCTGACGTTGAAACAATGTATTACTTATACTCTCAATGTCAACCCCGAATGATTTTTGAGAGGGGCATTATTTGACGCATTGTAATTTTTTCAGGATTCATGGCAACATTTGTTAAGAGACCGTGCAACACGATCACTTACATATAATGATGAACAGTTCCACGCTTTAGAAAAAATTAAGGTAATGATAGTAAACAGCTGTTTAGATCACCTAAAACGAGTTTAATTGAGAATTCGTTTTTGTCTTTTAGATTGCTGAAACTGGAAAACGTCTAAAATTATTGTTGGTAGAGAATGTGAAGCCAGTTGTGATTCAAATTGCCGATTGCCTAGCCGATTGGTATAAAAGCGCGCAAACGATCTATCTGAAAGTAAGGCACCGTTTTATTTCCTTGAAAACTGATCTTACACTACACTAACAATTTTGTATTTTCGAAACCGACAATGAATCAAGTGCCCTTAAGTCTACAATGTTATAAAAATAACGAAAATCACATTTCATATTTCATTTCAGACTCAAATATTGGAGAAAGATGTGATCACCTGTGACGACGCTTTGTATATTATTCGCGACGAAATATTTAATAAAAAAGAAGAGATCAAAAACTGCGATATGGCTCGGGTATGCTTTCGGCACTATTTCATATATTTAGAGATTTACGCATATTAACTTTTCCACTTTCATTCCAGAGAAGCGAAGTTGTAACACCATTTTCAGAACCATCATTTTTCACACGTGATATTCAAAATAATATTCGGGTTGGTTTCGTTAATATTGATTATGATTTTTATTCGAAGAATATAATATAGGTATTTATTAATTATATGTATTTTTTAAATGCAGACAATGGCTCACTATGAAAAAGAGATATCGGATTTGCTTCGAGACAATGCACAGCTTGTTGAATCGATACAAAACCAATCACTCGGTAAAGACGACTCCAATTCTATCGATCATAGCCGACTTTGAGACCTTGAGACTATATGAGACTATATAATTAGAATCGATTTTTTTCATCACATTCATGGTTACGTCCATAATAATAAATCAAAAATATTGAATCCAAACGTAAAGATAGAAAAAATAAAATAATTATGATGAAACTCGCGAATTTTTTTCTTATCATTTCGCAATTTTTCCTTTCTTTCCATTTCGTGACGGACATATATCATAATTCAGGCATTCATCACATTTTGGATTTGTTGGTGTACAAGTAGTCTGGCCAAATCCCACCTACGATCGCATGATGGGCATTGCATTAAAATCAAATTGAGAAAACATTAATTTTATTGTCAAGTATCAAATCTCATTAAACGCTTAACTTACCAATAATTCATTAATTTCAGTCCAATATTGGAAGGGTAGCCATTTTTCCAACGATATTCTGGTTTGTTCTGGATCTTTTGTTTCCTTTGGCAGCCATTTCAAACGATTGACAATGCGATGAACGTGTGTATCAACGCCAATTCCGGTAACTACATTCCATGCCACTCGCATACAAATGTGAGCCATTTTTGGACCGACACCAGGCAAACTGATAAGACCTTTAATGTCGCTTGGAATATCTGATTCGAAACTATCGATCAGAATTTGAGACGTTTTTTTAATACTCTTAGCCTTGGTTTTGTAGAATGATACTGGACACAAAATTTGTTCTAAATCAACTACATTGATATTAACCATTTTTTGCGGCGTAAGACCGATTTTCTTCAAGCGATTCATGGCATCATATGTCACACCATCTTTTGTTTGGCTAGACAACATCAAAGCGATCAAATGATGAAAACGTTGTGTCTTTTGATCAGTATCCAAATCAGAACACTTCTGGCATCCCATTTTATCAACTGGCGCATTCTTTGCTTTTCGCATTTCACGAATATTAACCAAATGCGCCCACCAATTTGTTGGTTCCCATTTAGCTTGTTTATCTGGAGTTTTTGATTCCGATGACATAGTAGTACTTTTATCTGTTGTTGTGCTCTCATCGATCGAATGTTCCTTTACCTTTTTCTTCGAATCTGTTTTTGTGTAGTTTGAGCTCGTTCCATCAACTAATACTTTATCATCGTCATATTCTATCTTGATATGATGTTTTCTAGGTTTTTTAATCGGCTCTGAGGTTTGTTCTAACGATTCGTGTAATTTCCGTGGTGCTGGCAACGATAGCACTGCATTTTTTTGTGATTTACCGTCTTTTTCATTTTTCTGTTTTCTTGTTCGGTGTGCTATCGGTGAGAAAAACGGCGACTGACCCAACTCCGAATTTTGGGCACTCACTTTATTTGGTGACTCAACCAATACACCAACCAGCTGCTCGGATTTCTTTATATTTTTTAAATTCAGTTTACGATTCATTTTACAGAATATAATTTGAGATGTAAAAAAAAATATAATTCAAGTCGGGCAAAGCAACCAACGCTTTCTTCTGCTACAATGCAAGAACTATCAATGGTAACACTAATTCATTTTTTTATTCCGATATTTTCGAGATGTCATTTTTCCATCGCATGAAATATTTATAATTCTCCATGTTGAAAAATTTGTCAAAAACATTGGAAAAGTGAAGTTCTTTCTAAAGAAATCCATCAAAGGTTTATACTTCAATGTAAGTTCAATTTCTCTGAAAAAAAAAATTTAACAAACAAGTGCTCTTGCATTAAAAGTCTCATTTTTTTGCCAAGAATTAAAATTTTAATTTATGGAAAAAAAAGTATTGAGAGAAAATACATTGCGGATATTACATAATGTGAACTTGTACAAGTGACAATTGTAATGAAAGAATTTTGTTTGGTTCTTTGCAGATGTCTGAATCTGCAGTAAGCTCATCAAACAGCTTGCCCCGTCCGGTGTTAAAGGGACGCCATGCCGCTTTTATGAAAAGACATTTGTTTGGAGCTATTGCCTTCGCTTTCTTTGGCGTAGCAGTCACCAAAGTCTTGGTCAACGATAAACGTAAATTGGCATATGCTGAGTACTATAAGTAAGAAGAACATTGAATATGATCAATCCTAGGACTTTTTTACATTCTGTCTGACATATGATATCCATTGGTATTTCAGAAACTACGACATTGAAGAGAACTTCCATCGCATCAGAAAGCTTGGTTGGTTCGAATCATGTGGTCCAGATGACGAATAAGCAATGAAAAAAATGCTAGCAACGTTCAATTGAAGACCGAATAGAGGAAAATTTTGAATTGAATAAAATAAAATTAATTCTTGAACAATGCATTTAATGAAAATGTTTGCTGTACATTAAGAACATGTAAACCAAAGCTATGAGATTTCTTCTTTTTTTCCAGTTTTTTTCCCTCATTTAATGAAAGTACATATATACATGAACCTAAATCAAATCGATTCTTCCAAAAACTATCAAATACGTAATAAGTATGGGCAATAAGCAATCATCAGGCATTACTATTAAGCACATCTCACATACATAAGAACTCTCATACACAAGACAAATAATTCCTTGTTCATCCTACGAAAATCTTCGAAAAAAATGATAATATTTCATATTTTTGAAGAAGAAACAAAATATATTTACTTTTTCAAATCAATATTCATATAATTGACAAATGGAAAAACAGTTGCAACGAAATTTCTTCACACTTCTTAAGTACACCTATGAAACTGAATAGAAGAGTCGCTGTTCGTTTTATGAGCGATTTCGAATAGCGCCATCTCTTCTTCTAGTCATGAGTCTACCGTCAATTGAAAGGAGTTAAAGCCAAACAAAAAAAATGATGACGATAGAAACAAAAAATAAACGGTTTTAACGATTAAAACTCACTTTTCCGCACTATGATTTTCTATAAGTTTTTGGAAACAAAGCGAACATGACAAAAATGTATTTCATATTATGTAGCTCGAACAGACGTAGAAATTAAATGATAACATTTTGGTTTGTTTGGAAGGACCGAAAAAATATTTATGAAATCCCGATATACAAAATATGCACCGCTGAATGATGAACCAAGCGCAGACGGTTCAAGTTCATCTGTGAGACGCCCCGAACAATATCCAATCATAAAACCAGACACATTTATGCATTCCAGAACCGCTATCGTGCTAACAAGCCGAAATTTCTTAAAAAATGACCAAAAATGTGCTATTTCAAGTACCATGGCACCTGGTGTATTTGCTCTGGTACGCTCAAAATCAATAGAGTTCATCTGTGAGATGCCCCGAACAATATCCAATCATAAAACC
>GL501433.1:1394292-1454195 GCA_000149185.1 Mayetiola destructor
GTATTTTGTTTTCTCTCTGTTTCGTCTTTCGAGCTGTGTTAGTGTAAATATTCTTTGTATGTATCGTACCAAGGATTACATGTTGCTCTTCAACCTGATTTTTAACCATTGATTTTTTAACCGATTTTTATAAAAAATACTTTCTGCACATTTACTCGATAGGACCTTTCCAATGGTGTATTTTTTATAAGAATCAGTTCAGTATTCAACTCATAAAAGGGACATAATAAGTATGTATTGGTAGTTTTCGAAAAGATTCGTTGTATATTCGTAATGGGATTCATGACAGTGTCAAAGATCATTGCAGGGCAGATGAAGTAGGGCCTGAGCAGAAAGATGTCTCAAAAAATCCACTAAATGACACTAAATGCGGCTTTGTTGAAGTGATTCAAATAAATTTTTTATTCTGCCTATTCGAACTCAACAAATTGATAGGAGCATAGCATGCTCTACAATTAGTTCCGAACTGTGCGATGTACAGCGCTGGTGTTGGAATTGACAGAGCCATATTCTTAAGTACATTGAGATAAATTATATGTATTCAAACTTTTTCACAATGCGCATGTCAGTTTCAATAAAATGCAAATGGCGCCCGTTGTTATTGTTCGCATTCTATGAGACAAATTTATTCAATACAAAAATTTTTTTTTTCGTTTTTGCGTTTCCAATTTTCAGCGAATTTGAAATTTGTGTGTGAAAAAAATAAAATAAGAACCAGAATATGTTGAAAATCGTGTTATCTAATATCGACTTGATTTTTTAAAAGTGCATTTCGTTAGATTCGATGAAAATAAAGTGTGTCATGCAAATGGGGTAAGCACTCGCACGAAAAAAAAAACTACAGTATTTTATCGAGGCAAAACGTATCACAACTACATGTCATAATGCAATATACTAATATTTCGATATAAAAAGTGATTATGTGTAAAAAAGGAAACAAAAAACACACCAAATTCAAATTGAAAATTAATTGCTGAAAAAGTGATAATTAAAAAGCAAAAATTCTGAAAAAGAAACGAATACATAAGTATAAGTCAAAGCAATCTTCGATCCGTGGCACACTCCCCATCATGTATACATTACTAATGTAATATACCAAAATGGCTGCTTCGTCGTCAATCCTGTTTTATTGCTGTTTGTTTCATGGCACTTCAACAATTTATACTCAGAATATGTTGGAAATGGCTTAGACATTCATTTTTTTTTTTCAAAATCATAAATAGTTTTTTTGTTGGCTAAACGGTGATTAATCTGAGAAATGTTTACTATCAGTAAACGATGCACTTTAAATGTGTAACAGAAACAGTAGGAGCTGTTTTTTTTTTCATTCAACTCATGCAAAGCAATGATAAGACACTTGGTATGGAAAAATTCCGAATCATGTCTTTAATTTGGTTTCAAAAGCCTCAATAGTGTATATAAAACGTATATTATACAGAAATGAATAACTATTGAATTATGAAAAATCGAAAAAAAGAACGAAAAAAAAAAATACGTTTGTATATGTGGGTTTATCAATGATAAATAATTAACACAATGTGTGTGATTTTTTTCTGATAAAAGTATTTTTGAAGAAGAGAATACTTGTGTGGATAATGAACCGAATATCTTCGTCAACAAAAATCTATTCATTCAAAATTAGTTTTTTCTCTTCATTTTTAATGGATAAATCATTCAAAAGTTTCTGAAACCATTTTTGTCGAAGAAAATTCAAACGAATTTTAACATTTATGGCGCTGAGTATCCAGTGCATATATGAGAGAACATGACGTGCATGTATATGATTTGATTGTGCGACAAAGCAACGTTGCGCTCTTTAATAGTAGCAAACTACAAGTGAAATGAAAGAATAAATTGAAAAAAAAGTCGATTGACGACGGAATTAAAAAAGGAAAATTTCAAATGAACCGATGAGTATATGAAATGCGTGTAAAGATGCTTTTTATATTTGTTTAAAACTATTTCACTTGATACTGCTTCATATAAATTTATCAAAAGCAGCTAAACAACGAAGAAATTCCATCATTTAGTTTGAGCATTAGCCGATGTGTGGTGTGATAGTGTATTTTTTTATACCGATTATATTTGTGAGCTAGATTCCAATTGTGTGTGATATGAGCGTGTATGTCGCGTTTTCCTTTGATATATTTTTATTCAATTCAGTATTGGATCGCCGAATGACTAAATTTTAATTCTTGATACACCAAAAATCAGTTTTTATAAGAATGATCCATTCCGATTCATGTTATTTTCTGTGATTTAATCGTTCCAACTTCAAACCATTCAATTGTCAATATAGCATACGTTTTTTCTGCATAGCTGATTTAAAGAACGAAAGACTGTCGCTGCGAATTTTGGGCGAATTTGTCAATTAATAATTTAAGGTTCAAATATTGCAATATAGACATTGTTAAACGGTCTTGTAGCGATTGAGAAGACAATAATTCTTTGAAATATCTCACATTTTCGGATTTGACTTGCAATTAAAATATAATGTTTGACTGTTTTTTGTGTACTTTTTCTCATTAAGATAAATAAGGATTCCGAATTGAGCCTCCAGAAATTTTAAACGATTTCAAAACTCAATTGAAGAGTGATTAATTTGAGAGTCTATTGTTGTAACATTATCCCAAAGAACGAGAAGCTCGACATAATTTTCAGTCTATTAGAAAAATGTACACACAGAATGGCGGAAGATAGTGATGGTACGTTGAAAGCAGTTGTAATCTGTGAAGGCGACCTACATGACCCAGATTTTCCACAAAAGTTTCGCTCATTATTGGGAAAATTAAAATCAATTTTGGATCCACCGAAAAAGAAAAAACGTTTCTTAAAAGTGGATAGGGTATGTGCAAAAATAATAATTAATGATAACAAACTGTAAACTATGTTCAAATATAAATAATAAAAAATTTGAATATATTTATGGAAAAGGTCGAACCATGGAACAGTGTGCGTGTTACACTCTCAATTCCGAAGGATGCAGCAACAAAATTAAGGCAACTTGCTGCCGAAGGAAATACAGCTCTAAGAGCGCTTGGAATATTGTCTGTGCAACTCGAAGGCGATACTGTGATATCTTTACGTTTAGTGGGCCAAGAAATTGTTTTAAGAACAGAAAGCGGTATGTTTATTTCATTTTTTTTTTTTTCAAATATAACATACCATGCACATTGCACATAAATGACTGTTATTTTATTGTTTTTCAATCGTAGAAAGTGCACAAGCACTTAATGGTCCAGACCGAAATAGTGCGATCAATAATGATTTAGCAGATATACTCGCATGCGTGCCTAAACCACAGATCAATCAACAGTCACAACAAACCATATGTGCCGGTAATAATGGAGAGGGTCCGAGTGGTTTGTCAACGATTAAACAGCAACCACAGCAGCTACAGCAGCCAATCATTCGAGCTAACTCTATCGATTCTGCGATAAATGCGACAAATGGCCCGATCGATAAAAAATCAATATTCAAATCGCCAAACACAATATGTCCGATGGATGGCAAATTACCAACTCCAGTGCCATCGAATTTAATAGAAACTAGAGAATATCCATTTGAAAGTATGACACAAGCAAGGGTTATTCAACGCCGTGAAAATACAATGGGTCAAATACAGAGTCAAGATAGAATTCGACAAAATATTGAACCGACGATGCAGTCAGCATTTCCACCGCCACCATATCCGGGTGCCAACTTGAATCCTCTGAACACACATTTAGTTCCGAATAAAGTGGCCATTAATCAACAACAACAACAACAACAATCGGCTCAAACATCGGGAAATATTGCAATATCTAGCCCATTATTAGTGAATTTATTACAAAATGAGTCATCGCCATCTGCAAGTAATGTGGCTAAAATTCCGCCACAAATTCCGAACACAAATGCAAATGTAAATATTGGCCAACAAACAATTATTCCCAATACGCAGGCGACATTTGTTAAAAATGGTCAAGAGATTGTAATATTGAGCAATAATTCGATGCCACATCAGCCATTGCAATCGCCGCAAATTAATCACGTATCTAATTTTGTTGTTCCAAATTCTGGTGCTTGTGCCGATATAGGATTCAATAAATGCGTAGCAATTTCCCAACAAGCCCAGGTACATATAAATTTATTAAATATATTCCTTTCAACCTCTTTCACTTTCAATGATTAACATACCTTTTATACTGAGGTCATGATTATGGTTTACTATGTATTTAGCTCTGGACGTAATGATTGATCATTGATCACCCATCGAATCGTTATTTCATTTCAGATAGCAAAACAAACAATACAATCGCCAGGTCCGCATCATCAAATGCGTGTGCAACAAGCTACATTCGTCAATGTATCTACCGTACAAGCCACAACTAATGAGTCAATACAACAATCACAGCAAAATATACATAGCAGCACCAATAGTAATAATAATAATACATTGACGCCACCGCAACAGCAGACGAACAGTATTGTTATAGCCGGAAATACACCAGTGCCTTCGACAATAAACAGTGTCAATGTTAACAAAATTCAACAATCGCGATATCCTCAACCACAACAAGCTATACCACCAACATTACAAACTCAACTGACCCATTCCCAGCAATATCAACACTTCACAAGTCAGCCCCAAATGCGGTCCACCATGATGCAGCCGTGCACTCCACATAGTCATTCGAGTCAGCAGGTATGTTTTATTTAGAGAGAACTCGCCAATCGCCAATCGCCAATTATAATTTCCATTTTGTATTCGTAGCCGATGGGCAATATGATACAGGCGTCAACGAATCAATTGACTCCGACACAAGGTATGCCGACACAAATAGTTTTACAGAAACATCAGATGCGTGCAATGCACCCGAATATGATGAATCATCAACAAATAATTGGGAAAAATATGCGACAAGTTGAATTCAGGCAATCAACTCCCACAAACGTTGTAATGCAACAAAACCAAGTGCAACAGAACCAAGTTCAACAATTTCAGCAAGCACAACAGGTATATTTGTTCAGAGAATCATTGCGCATACATCATCCAATATTTGAAAATTTTTATTTAATTGAATTTCTAGCAACAGACACAAGTGCAAACAACATCCATTATGCAACCACACGTATCGGGAAATACTTTACAAACGTTCAATTCACAGTTAGGATCTCAGCAAATAAGCCAGCAAACAGTGCCGCAAATGGATACATATAATCCACGCTGGCCTCTAAAACCAATGGATTCAGCTACACAATCAAGTTTCCAAGAATTTGCTCGTTATCAAATGCAATATAATCTTAGCCAACAACAGAATTCAACTGATGCCGAAAGTTCTATTGCTGATCATTTGGCCGATTTGGATGAAATAACGAGAACTGATTTAGAGTCGTTGTTGCCGAGTATAAATGATACGGATTTAGATTCTGCATTAGAATTAGACATCAAAGCCCCTTTAGAAGCTTTATTAGATGCAAAAGATTTGGAACTCGATTTAATCGATCCATCTGTTACAACCAATAGTTGTGCTTCTATTGATAGTGGAACTGGTATTTCACAAATGACCGGCATCGGAAATAGTCCCCTATTGGGAAATTTGCAACAACAACAACAACAACAACAACCAAATGCTTCAGTCATGCATTTTCAAAATCAACATCAGCCACAATTAAATATGCAACAACAAATTGTAGTAAACTCAAATCAATTCAACAAACAACAAGATATCACCAAAAGAGCTGTAGGCCTAATTGCGATGGGCCAACAAACAAATGTGGTAAATATTCATCAACCGATGGCTTCAGGAACGTTAATGAAACAACCAAAAACACATCAAATGAGTCGATTTAAAATAGAACAAAAAATCAAAACATCGACAGGAAAAGAAAAGCAAGTGCTGATTAATCCATTAACTGGAGAGTTAGAGCCGATACCATCAGAAGAAAGTGGAGATGAGCTAATATCAACTGAAACTGCTGCAACTTATACGAATACCTATGGAACGAATATATCTAATATAATGTACTCAGATGATGACAATTCATGTAGCACTGGCTTTTCAAGAGCATCTGATTACAGTGACAATGATCCACTAAATAATTCTGAACATTCAAAGGGTAAAACGAAACGCAAAGAAAAAAAGGATTCGACCAAAAAACCAAAAGCCCCGAAAACACCCAAGAGCTCTCTTCTGAAAGAGAAGTTACAGCAAGGCCTTAAAGAGAAAATTATTGGAAAAACAAAAGAAAAGAATAAATCAAAAAATATTTTGTCTCCAATTATCTCGAATGCCAGTATTGCTGAGATGAGTGATAATCCGGAAAAGATCAAACTCCGTTTAAAGTTGGGAAAATCAGAGCCAGTATCGTCCGCTTATAAAGTTGACGTCAGTTTTGGCGAGGGATCAAAGCGAGTTTTAACACCAAATCCAACAAAACAAACGGTTCCGATTACCTCAAGTGCCCCAAACTCTGTACAATCAAATGCATCACATAGCATATCTGGATGTCATTTGCCAAATGCTAGTGGATTAACGACAAGTGAAGAGCTGCGTGTCCCTCCACTACATATCAGCTTGCGTGGACGAAATTCAGTTGTTATAAAAAATTCAAAAAAGACTAGAAAAAAGTCACAGGGCGGCGGTGAAGATGAGGAAAAAAAATCTAGCAATAAAAAGGGCTATATGCGTTCAGTGAACATTGACAGCGCTGATACCAGTTCGCAAAAGTCATCAAATACAAACAATGCGATTGGTGTGGCAATTTCTGAGGGTTTGCATACAAATAAAATAGAAACCGCAAAAGTATTTCCCATTGTTGAACCAATTTTGGGAAATGATGAATCCATTCAAAATTCGAATGCAGCAGAAGATGCAAATGTACAAAAGCAAGAAGCAACAGAAGACCGTCAATCATCTCCTATGAATCAAACTCAATTAGATTCTTTGAAACGACCACATGCATCAGTAGCTACACCAAATGGACCAGTGAATCCTGAAAAGAAAAGGAGGTTGAGCATGGGAACGGCCATGCCATCATCTTCAATAATGATGAAAATGAGCGAGTACTCAAAATCATCTCAAATTATGGATAGCTCAGTTGAGTCGATACGTGAAGCGATTGGATCAACGAATATTGGAACATTGCCCAAACATTCACATCTCATGACAACAAAAGTACAAAAAGCCGCAAACAACAACAATAACAGTTTAACACCCAATAAAGCAAAAGTGACAAATAAATTAAAGCCCAAAACCGCCACAACGGATAATTTGAAATTAATCGACATTGATAATGGGCCGGAAAATGTTGTCGATGAAACTCAAATCTCGTCCGAATTTATCGAATCAAACAGCAATTGGCATTCATCCGATGTTGAAACAATAGCACCAAGTGAGACAAAGCCAGATGCAAACAAAAGAAATGATGATTTGCATATTGATTCAGCAGTGCTATCAAACCAAATTGAAACAAAAACCAATGAAAAGTGTACAGTAAATAGTATCAAAAACACCACAATTAATGGATCGATTCAAAGGCCCTTAAATATAACAACGCAAAATACTCAAATTATAAATCGATTGATTGATATTAAGGATTCTCCCAGGCGTGACATTATTGAGGGATTAATAAATGCTACGCATACAATTCGTTGCTCGCCAGCCTCTCAAACACAAGGCGAAGATAGTGGTATTGAATCAATGGATGCACTTTCAGAAAAAAGTCCCCACCAAACAGCTAGCCCAGTAGCGAATGATATAAAAAATATTGAAGCCATCAAAGAGGTTGCACCAAAACCAGCAATCAACGATATAGACACAAAAGAACACGCTATCGGTGACAAATATTCAAATATAGAGGCAGCATTGGCAAAAATGGAGGGCTTAAACGATTATGTGACGGATCATTGTGATAAAAATGGGGTTACTGTGGACATTGAAAAAGATAGCCAAAAATTGAATGGAAAAAATTATAATTTGGAAAACGATGAACCAGTCAACAGACTTGTTAATGATCTTGTTGAATCAAATAAAGTTGAAAACAGCGACATTGTGATAATGGGCCAAAATAACGACTGCCCAAACGTTGATAAAGAGAACAGTGATACTGTGCAAAGTGATCTTAATGCTGAATGCAAGGAAATGAATGAAAATAAAACTATCACTGAATCGAATGAAATCATAGCCGACGAGAAAAAATGCATGAACACCACGGCTAATAATTCGATTGCTTTGTCATTGCGAGTAAAAGATGAGATGAAAACTTTTGATGAAAATAGAAACGATGACAAAAAAATAATTTCTGTCGACCCAATAAAAGTTGAAACTAATCAAATGGATTCACACAAAGTCATACAGATAGAAAGTTTAGAGAGCTCAAGTGACGATATAAGCATTTTGGATAAAGCAGAAATTGTGGATACGAGTAGGACTGACAGGACGATCGATATCACTGAAGTTGGTATGGAAACGAACCTTTCTGATGCAGAAAAATCAGCAGAGGACAAGGAAATTGAAGACACAATGAATACAGCGCAAGTTGAATCAGTACAACTCAATATTTCATCTGAAACTAGCACGTCAAATATTTTAGAACAGCTATCAATTGAAATTCCTACTCACGAAATTGATGGCACACAACGAGTGCGAACGCGCGCCAGCAGTAAATTGGAAAGTCCTTTAGAAGTGAAACGCTCGCCATCAGATTCACCAGCCTCGTGCACAGTAAGAAATTCGAACAGAGCTATGAAACGAAAGCGACAGGAGTCTGAGAGCTCAACACAGTCATGTGTAAGTGATGATACATCAACACGTGGAAAAAATATACGTAAAAATGACGATTTAACAGTGTCAAGCTCAAGATCAACATCTCCGATGCATGTTCTAAATGGCAATGATTATGAAAATATTTCTAATCGAAAATCCGATTCATCAGATTCAGATGAGCCGTTAATTGAAGTAGCCGGAAAAGTTCGGAATGCTAAAATGAACAAAGCTGCAATGGATGGAGATAAAGCTGTTTTGAGAAATCATTTGAAATCGTCAAACTCTCATTCGCCCAGTGGCAGTACAACACAGCATTCTCAACTGAGCAAAAATGATGATAAAGCTAACACAATAAGTACACGGCGAAGTGTACGTATGAATGCTACAGTTGCCAAAGTTTCGAAGAATGCAATCAATCAAAATAATCAAGATCAAATCAACACGACGACAAATCTGATCACCAGCAATCCGAGTGACGGAACCATGGATCAATCTAAAAAAAGTGGTAATGGTTCATTATCGAATGTAACTAACAGTGCTGAATCTATGGACGCTCGTCGAAAAACTCGCAGTGCAGGTAATGAAAGCTAATGCATGATTCATTATTTATGTTGAACAAGTCAATATAACAAAAAAAACTTCTCTTCCATTTTCAATTGAAGGTTTAGAACAGAATGCAACTGAAGGTAGAAGACGTCGATTATCGCGTGATAATAAGTGACAAAAAGCAAGCGTCTCTGCTGATCAAACGGTCAACAATCATGAGGCGCATGACGTACATACAAACGAAGCCTTCGAAGACTTGCATTTTGAAAACGACGATTTCTGCCGAATGAATCACGAATTTGAGTACATCGAGGACGAAATTGAAATTGAACCTTATGGTGGAATCTCCGAAAATGTTGAAATCGAAGATGATTTCGAAACGGATTTTGAAAAAGATTCAGTTATTGCGTTTATTTGAAATGCTTTAATAGTAAGTACTGAGCCTGATTTTGAGACCTCGATGAAATGTACATCGATCTTGTCATAATAATTTGTGAAATAATGTACAATTCATGATTTTGTAATTTTGAAGATTCATGTTTATTGCACTCAAAGTGAATACAAAGGAAAAACTCAGTCGAAATCTGGCTATATCGTAAATGTGCTTCTGAATTTTAAACCGAAAAATCGGCTTGGTCGGCAACAAAATAAACTTGTATTCTTGTGTTCGAGCTCAGAAACAAGATTGAAGATCATGGTTTAACACAAACCAATAAACGTTTTTCTTTTTCTTTTCTTTTTTTTTATTAAGATATAATGAAAAGTGTCTTATAATGTAAAATTAAATACAAATCTGCAGCAACTTAAGATTAACAAATGAAGGACGTAGAAATGGAATGAAAAAAAAGATAACATAATAAAATGAACAATAAAATAGAATTGTAATATTTTTATATAATGAGCTGACATCGTCGAAAGAGTTGTATTGTTGCAAAGAGGTCATGCTGAAAAACCAAAAATTAAATGAAAAAAATGCCGCAAATCTATGAAATAGATTGTGAACGGATGTGTGGTGAAGTTGGAACCTAACATTCGATATTAAGTTCGCGTTTTTGCAAACACTCTGAGAAGAAATATTTTAAATTCATTTGATTTCATTTTTATCAACTATTGTTATTGTATCTATACATCGCTTCAATTTTGCAACCATTCGCACTAATTTCGCAAGACGTCATTTCAGAAATATTAAACACCTAACACGTCATTCAGATGGTTTTTTAATTTCGGATTAAATATAAAATATGACGATGCATTTGAAAAAAGTAACGTTCACATAATAATTCAAAAAGCCTTTGATAACAATATCGCCGATAAAGAAATAAATAATGATGTTATTACATCTCATAGCAGAGATTTGCAGGCATGCATTTTTTTGTTTATTTTTGAAAACAATCGTAATATGTTAGTCGGTAAAATTGTATATTTTCCGTTGATGATGGAAAATGGAAGAATGATAAATAATACTGAAAAGACGTTTTTCCGAAATAAATAGAAACTATATACTAGTTAAGAATTATTAGTTATTCACCACTGAGACACAATGATGTCGATTTACGATGACGAGTGGATGAGTTTTATTTAGTTTGTCATATTCGCCCTTCATATCTTTGAGTTTATAAGGATTTCGTCATATAAATCAAACAAATTATCATCTATCACTATAATTATTTTTATTATTAAAACAGTGAAAAATTTTATCAACATTTTCGTGTTTTAATTTATGAAATAAAAAACAGACGATATATTCACATCGATAAACTTTTAACGAAAAAAGGAAACAGATCTGCAATCGCCTTCTTTCTACATATTTTTTTTATTTTAAGTTGGAATATTCAAATATCAAATTATTATTCATATATGATGAGTATCTTCTATGTCCGTCCGGTGACACTACGCCAATTTATCTTAAAAACGGTGGAAGCTCTACCGATACGAGTGCTACCCAAATCCCAATTATTTGTATGGAACGCGCTCGCCTTTTCTACACAATTAACGAAAATTTGCCTTGAACTGTCGTCTATTTCCTTGATAACTATGATGGTTTTTGTGTGTGTTCATTGAAAAATCAACAACCATTTAGACAGTCGTCAAGGTGTTGATTAATTAAATCGCTGTACACCAATATATTACAGACCGGGCACGTTGCTTTTTCGCGCAAAACGTCGTTTTGTGGTGTCAACTCATCATCATCAGCAGTTATAGCAATCGTTTCAATTGCATCCGATTGACGGTTGTTCGATCGTTCTTTCTGTTCATCACAAATTTCACGCATAATTCGTTCATTGTATTTCTTTGCCTCCTGAGTTTCCGTGAATAAACGATCGATTGCTTCTTGGTCATAACCAGCATTGCGAAGCATATCTCTTTTCGCTGAATTATCAATATTTGCACTCGTACTGGTACTGGTCGATGGTTTCGCTTTGTTTTTGTAAAATGGAAGAGATTCTGTTTTACCAACATTTCGCTTCAGTTTCTCAATTTTGACTGTAATTCCCGTGCAACCATCGAGATGCTCGGAGAGTTCATCTCTTGGTAAACTATCTTGGCAAATTGGACATGAAATGATTTCTTTGTTTGGATTGCCTTTGTTTTCGGGGAATTTCATGACGACGTTGTTAATTTCATTGAAATTGTCCAATAAATCGTCTATGCCAAATATGTCACTTAAAACTTCGGCGTCAGCTAAAATCTCTAAACTTGTATTTAAATTTTCATCGAATTCGTCATCAATCAATTCAATGGCATCAGAGCTTTCACCCAAGTCATCCAGAAGTTCCTCTTTGATTGATTTTTGTAAAACATTCGCATTTTCGGTATCAATCATTTGAGGTATTAGTTTGACCTCAGTTTCTGTGTCACTGTCATCACCAATTTCAACAATGGCATCTTGGACTGAACGAATGAGAATATCATCATCAATTTCTTCCCAATTGCTCGTCGCTTCAGTTACATTAACTTTAGTCTTTTGATCCGCTTGCGTTGTTGAAGAAACTGTATTGTTCGTTTTCAGTGTTGGATTATTGAATCTATTCGCCCAAACACTGCGAATTTGTTCCGATGGATTGCCTATTCTGTCTGATTGTTGTCTATTTTGATAGCCGAATGAGCCAAGCATTTTACCGTTTCCTGTCGGGAGTGGATTCTTGATGCTGTTTCCCGTTCCTAAAAATAAAATGAATTTCTAGTAGACGTTTTTATTCTGTTGAATGGATTACGGATTACGGTGGTATGCGGTTACCTGAACTATTCAAATCACGAAATCCGATTACATTGCTCAAATTTCCGCCAGCAGCCGAGCGGCGTGTCACAGTCGAGTTCAATCTCTTTAAAGTTTCATCGTCGATAGTTATTGAAGAGCCGCTGTTTTGGGTTGTTGGTTTCATGACAATTGTGCCACCACCATTCATTTTCATGTACCCACCCAGTGGATTACCCAATTTATTGGGAGTAGCATCTTTTGAATTCCAAAAATCTGTGATTTTCGGCACATTTTCAACGGCGTGTGAAACTTTAGCTTTCTTTGGTTTTACTTTTGGTTCTGGTTCTGAAACTTTTTGAAATGTGCCTCCACAGGTTTCTTGATGTTTTGCAAACCAGAGATCTGTTAATGGAAAGACCAAACACAATTCACAAATACACTTAATATTTTTGTTTTTTAATTTCAAATGACATTTATTCAAAATCCTTATTTACCTCTGTGGCTTGGTGCTAGGTTTCTAGTTCGTTTCACCCAACCATAAAACGGCTTTCTATGTTGGCAAATTCCATTACAGCGCCAGATATGTGTCTGATAAGCTGCAACCTCTTCGTGAAACGAATGATAAACGGTTATGTTCGTTCCCGCCACTCTGTTTATATCTGTCATCAACTGATGGAGAAAGAAAATAAACATTTTTATTTTGAAACAATGTTTTGCGTAGCGATCATTTGTAAGAAAGGAATAAACTTACTTTCTTGAAGTTTGGTCCATGGCCGCCATTGGGCTCGCGAATGTTTGAGACGAAGAGAAATGCATGAATCATTTCGTGCTATGGAACATTTTAATAAATCATTATTATGCTGATGAAATACTTGAAATTTTTTCTTTTATTCAACATACCAACAACGTTTCGATCAAATTACGTCTTGTGCGAAGCTTAAGTAATGGCTCACTCAACCGAATCGTGATTGACATTCCCATTGCATTTCGTCTTTGATAACATATTCCCGCGCATCGGTACATTTTCTTACTCCACTCTAATTCGACACATTTTAATTTGCCTCGAAAGAATTTCAGATCGAATGCGCCAAATAACGAATGAATGTCTGGTGTTGGGTCAATTTCTTCCCATTGTGGATTGACAATGTTTTGCGTAGCATTCAAATCTGTTTCGTCACGCTTTCGTTTATTGTTGTCAACAGAAAAATCACCATGCTAGTTGTAAAAAAAGATTCTGATCATAATTCATTCGTTCAACTATCTTTCTAATTACTCACATATTCTAGATCATCTAATTCCTGTTGTAAACGCAAAGCATATAAATAATCCTGATCGGCCATACTTTCAAACTGTATGGTTCTTAAATTTTGTTAGTGGCGAGATGCGACCATTCGAGGTCTATCCAAAATCGCGAACTTTTCCGTTTTCTTCTTTTTGCACTGTGTGCTGTGCACTATGTAAAATGTTTTATGAAACAATCTGTTTATGTTTTTTGACAGATTCGAATTGTCCGCTAGGTGACGGTGATGTATTTTGGCGGTTCGAAGTGTACAGATACTATACATATTTTTCAGATTAGTTTTTTTTTTTTTTTTGAAAAAAAGAACAAAGGTAGCTTCATCGTAAACATTTCGATTTTATTCGATTTATTTAATAGAACAGGTGTAAGGTGTATGGATCTTCTTGAAATGCAAAAATATTTTGTTATTTTTATGTATATATATAATATATATTTATGTTATATGGATTCAAATTCGAAGGACATCCATAAAAATAGTGCAATCAAATTCTAATATTATGCTCTGGAAAGACGAAAGACTGTTATTATTATTGGAAGTTCCGAATAAATGTTGGCTGATTAAAACGTAACATATATATATGTATGTATACATACGAAGAAAACAAGTTCTTTGAAAAACATTAAAATAAAATGTATTAGGGCACGCGGTCTTTTCAAAACCATTTCAACCGGCTCTCCTATTCAATATTAACCTTTTTCATATCATGAACGGGCCTTAATTTACAATCAGTTCATGCATTCGTCTCATCGCTATCTATTATTTAATAATAATAATAAAAATAATCAACTAATCTTTCAAGACAACTGAAATCACAATGCGGTCTTTTCTAATTGAAATCGCCATAAAATTCTAACTCTTTCATTTAATAATTTCAAAATGTTAATTTTTAAGAAGCACTTCATTCATTTAAAAAAGATTCTAGAACATCACAAGAGCATGTTTATTGATCAATGATCATACTCCTGTATCAGTACATAATATTTGTTTTTGATAATCAACCACACGCAGTGATTTTGATTGCTATCTTCGGCGATTTTTAATGTCTGTGTTTCTGTATTGGGTGTTCGACCTACTGTAGTGTTTCAATATTTTTCAGGGAAATGTGATGTTTGTCGTCGTTTTTTTGAACGTATTTGTCTAATGTGCTACTAATATTACAGCTATAAATAGTGCAGTGTGAACTTTATACTGAAATATATATTGTTTAATTTGAGAGACTATTTTTCATGGTATCGGCAGCACGCTTATGAAATCTTTCATTATCTGTTTCTGGGATCGGTTCGTTGGGATATTGCACATCAGCACGAAAAATAACATAAAACTAAATGAAGTACTCTACATAAACACACTTATTGGTAATTTATAATAATTAGAATGCTGGTGTTAAATCAAGCTATTCTATTCATCGATTTCGTCATCGTAAAAGTATTCAGCAGAAATATTTTCGAATTCAGTTTTTGCTCTTCATTTTTTGTTATTTCGTTTTCTCTTGTTTTTCGTTTTTATATAATTGCCGAAACGGCCAAATCTATATATTCCTATGTACAATATCCCAGAAGACGGATCCTAGAAACAAACAGTAAAAGATTTCGGCAGAGTGATTAGCAGATTCAAAGATTTGACTAAAGTCTTACAATCTCTACGAATTAAAGGAATTTTTCAACAAGAACTTATGATTTAATGATAGCGTAAAGAGTAAATTACACTTTCAATTCTACTGACTTCATCATAGAGTATCGTAGATAGTAAATAGAGGATACTAATGTTAATAGTTAAATCTTAATTTATATTGGATTCATTTATGGTTGTGGAATTTTTATATCCACTGAAGTGATCTTTTTTAAATTATTATATTCAAACAAAAATATGTGAAACCAATTTATTTTTGATTGGCTAATTTAAGTTACAAAATGATTTCAAGTAATATATTGGAGTACGGAAGCAAATCTCAGAAACATTTTTTATAGTTCAAATTTGGAAGATATTCAAATTTTACCTAAATAAATATTATTTTCTAATGTTATGATTTCGAATCGAAGAAGGATAGTGGTCTTGTCCAAATCATTTTGTTTCAATATAATAATTTGATTGCGTTTTTATTTTGTTTATATTTTTATATCATATTACCCACAGCAAAGTTAGCTCTTCTAGCGTCCCAAATAAAAGGCTATATTGGCTATTTTCTAACGCACATCTCACGAATTGTTTTGATTAAAATGAAAGTTAAACAAATAATAATTATGATGATAATCATTAAATACAAATTAAACATATCAGACTAAATCAAAAAGTCTTGCTCTGTTCCCCCCATCATATTCGGTTAAATGCTCATATTCTCGTTCACAATTCCATGAAAATCATTCGCAAAAAATTTAACATCATCAATTCAACCCTATTCGACACTCAAAAAATGTTTTAATTCAATGGAATTGCAACTATTTGGTGAACGGTTATTGTTTAATTATTATTATTTATAGTATAGTTTCATTGCTTTCACACAATACAGATTGTAGCGGTGGAAATATATTTATGTCAGTGCCGTCATCATTTTTAGATGATGGTTGTGGGATTGTACTTGTTTCTAGTTTCTGTTTGCCATTCATTGTGTCACTGCAACGTATAATTGTTTGTTGGATGAGTGAATTAATATTGATCGCTGGCCATGAGACTAGCGATCCACTTTGTCATAAGATGGTTTCAACACTTGAATTTCTTTCAATTTTTGGTCGTCGATGGATGCTATTTTCAGATTCCATTGCTGCTGAAAAGTTATTTTCTCTGTCCGTATCACTGTCACAAACAGTATTTGAATTCATATGATTCGGCGCGTTTGTTTCCCGTTCGATCATTCCATCTGAATTGTTGAGTTCCATTGTTGGATTCGGAACAATATCGATTGTGCATAAATCTGAACGGTTGTCATTACCTGAATAACGTTGCTCGTCTAATATGATTGGATTTTGTTGTGCTGATAATAGCGATGATTTTCGGGTTGTTGATCGATTTCGATTTTCAGATAATGAAATTATTTTCACTTGAGATATGCTGAGAGGTATCGATCTCGAATTTTCTTCGATTGATTGTGATGCTGACTGATGTATTTCAGCCGACGATTGATGAGCTTGATGGGGGGCAAATTGCTAGTCACCCCGATGGGCATTTCTCGGTTCGGCATTATTTCGATACAAAAATACTTGAGATAAGATTGCTAAATCCAGGCTAACCTATATAAATATGGTAATTTATTTGAGAATCCATTTGATATAAAAAATTTGATTTTCAAAACATACTTGAAGCGATCCACAGATCCAGAATTGTGAGGGTGCATTTCTGACTATGAAATAACAAGTTTTAAACATATCACCAATAGTCCAGAATATCACCATTGTGATACTCATGCCTTTTGTCGATTTATTATTGAAATTTCTCAGAAATTGTGGAGCACCTATAAAATTTAAAATCACCATTTGATTAATTGATTAAATCGACATAAAGAAGCTCTTTAAAGCGAGTTACTTACCCAGCATTGCTTCTGTGAATACCGCAATAAAGCCAATAATTTGCATAATCCAGGAATATGGTAACAAAAAGTATGTTATGATTGCACCAACAAACCAAACAGCTAACATAAAATCCAAATATGACTGAAAGTCGGTCCATGCCCAGAAGTATTTTATATCGAAATCTACATAAATTGAAGCGTGAAATATTATGTTATCCAATTACATTTAAAAATATTATAAGTTCGCACTTTGAAAACTCAAGCAAGGCATAATAAAATCCCATTTTGAATATAAAACTAAAATATAAAAGAATATATGAATCAATAAATATGGGAATTCATATTTCTGTTTAAATGATCGTTTTTCCGATAAAGTCTGCGAACTAATTTTGATGGACAAGCAAGACGTTCGATAAATTTTTCATAAAAATCGTCTTCTGAACAAACTTTTATGATATACGGCAACCAAATTTATTTTCAAAGAGATTGTCCATCAAAATTAGTTTGCATAATAAACGGCTCCAGAAAATATTTATCCTGCAGGAATAAAATATCGATGAAAGATTAAAGTGCTTGGATATTTCGGAAGACATTCATGCTGACGTTTGTTCAAAAGATGATCATTGAAACGAAAATATAATGAGGTCTCATATTCATTCTCAGCGATTCGTACCAAGGATATATCTACCAAAGTAAATAAGCTGGCTGATGGCTTGCGAAAACTTGTGATCTTATAATTGAGAAACTAAATAACTCTCGCAATTGCAGAACTTCAAAGTATTGAAATTTCATGTTGACAGTCCATCATGAACTGTCTCATAAGATTTCAACGGCTTCATTTTATGAATGCACAGATAAATTTTTTTTAAAAAAATGAAATCATACTCAAATGAGTGAAAAATGAAAAGAAATGATTTCGTTCGATCTCTTTTACCAAAAAAGAGGACGGCGCGTCATCTGAGTAAGGATGATAAATGAATGGCACCTGATTTTTACGTATATATAAATAAATATTTATAATGTGTATAAAGAAGTGATGCAATTTATTTAAAATATTAGGGTAGCAGTGCACATAGAAATATAATAAAAATCGAAAATCAAGTTTTGAAAACGTGCAAAAATTGAAAGCATTCAAAGAAATCAAAAAAAAAAACAATACATAAAAATGAAATATCGTGGAATTAATATTACAATGGAGAACGTACCACTGATATAATGTTTATTCGGATCTCGACGTTTTTTTTTATTTTCTTCAACTGTAGAAGAGGATTTTAGGTTGGATAAATCATCTTTGTTTTGGGAAGTCACATTTTTGTGGATGCTTTTTGATGATGTTTCTATTTGATTGATGTCTTTGAGGTTTTGGCAACATCATTAAACAATGAAAGAAAACCGTGATTAATTTCAATCGAATGTGTTCGATCATCGCATTATCGGAAAAGTGTGTAAAATCTACTTAATTCGTTAGATTTAATAGAGTAAAGTCTATTTTTTTTTTCGATTTGATTTCTGTAACTTCAAATTATTTTTGATAACCAGAAAAGTTTATAATTTGCATGTTCGCAAATCTATTGAATTTTTATTTCATTGAGCAAAATAAATTTTGCTAAATCTTCCAACAAAAATCGACAAAGTGTTATTTTACGAAGCACATTATGTGTCAAAAAAGCCTTCACCATACTTTTCAAATCTAAAACCATGTCTATTTGTAGATCCAATAAATAATTTTTGGAGCTATTTATGATAAGGAATACTTACCTGTAAATACACGGTCTCTCTCCTTCAATATTGCATTATTTCGCCGCACATTCACACATAAATGGATCATTAGGAACATTGTGATGTTCATCACGATACTTTGAACCAGTAAAGGAATCTCAAATCGAGAGGAGAACCTACAATTCGATTGGAATTAAATTCGGATTTATTTTTTTATTTTATTTAGCCTGAAAATAAAGAAAATATATTGGTTTTTCTTGAAAGAACTTTGCAGTCTATCCTGAAAATATAATTGCGTGACTATTTAATGTGACATAGCTTTTCATAAAATATTTTGAACGATAAAAAAAAGTGTAAGCATGTTATTGCATGAAAGTAATAAACCAATGGAAACTAAATTATAGTAAAACGAAACTGTGAACTCTTGCCTCCTGCATTCATTTGGCAACTGCCGAAAAAGATGTTTGTTTATCTGTCTCATCATTTCAACAAAAAAAAAAATACTATGATGATCCAAACGAGGGAATTAACAATTAAATGATGTGAGCAAGCATTCAATGTTGCTTATAAAAGAAACGCAGACTTTATCGGAAAAATAGATGGAATTTTACTATATCATTGATATCATCAAAACAACCATTGAGGCAATTCGTAAATCAATACACAATATATCGTTTTGATAATTAATTTCATTTATGCTCGTTTGATTTCTTGCCTTTTTCTGTTAATATGGGTGGATTGCGTGATAAATTTCATCACGGTACGTTTATCAGCTGAACTATCGGAGTATACTATGCTACACAAAAATAAATCTGTTCACTTTAACCTTTATTTCAGTTACCAATCAAGCGCAACCAAACATGGGTTGATAACTAAAATGAGATCATCAGTGAATGAAAGCGGACTTTTCTTTGGTCATTCAAAAGCACTATAGACTAATGAACATAATGTTTTATTATGTCACCGAGCAAAGTGTTTCGCTATTATTATTCTGCCATCCTCAATGGTAGAACAAGTATTGGTTCTGGGTGTTGTTGTCGTTTTTGTTGTCGTTGTTGTTGTTAGTTATTTCAATAAGTCTCTCCGAGTCCACTTTACATCAATACAAATTTTTTAATCGTATAGAGGGAGTTCTAAGAATGATCCCTATTGATTTTTGAGGTACTATGAGGTACCTCATAGAATTTTTTTACGGCTACTATGGTGCACGCTATGAAGTTTTTTTCAGAATTTTTTTTGAAAAATTGTTCGAATTTTTTTTTCTCTCGTCAACCGATGGGAAATCGTCTGGACCGCGTAAAAAAATTTTTTTTTTTAATAAAAGATTTTTGCCCAAGGGCTCCTTTACACATATTCAAAAAGAGTCAAACCATCATTCACAGTGCGGAAAAGTATGTTTTATTCCTCAAAACCATTTATTCTTCTTTTTCATGCAAATCAAGTTGATCAGAGCTATAGTTGGCTTCGTCTTCAATCGATTTTATTGTCTATAAACTTTTTTGATAATTATGAAAGTCAAAAGACGGGTATTGGTGTTTCCTTTCCTTCCATTGCTTTTGTAATCGTATAAGTGTTGTCAGTCGAAAGTTCTGAACGTTTTATATGTCAAAAATGGGTCAAATTTTCAAAAAAATTTATCGACATTCTTTACGATTTAAAATGATTCAGTTGACCGATTCCTGATTTTATGAGACCTTCACACTAGTAAATCTGCGTTCAAAAATACCATATTTTAAACCGATTGCGTTTAAAAGAGGAATCATACCAGATCTGGTATAAGTTCATACCATCTTGGTATAAGCTAGAGTAAAAGTTGACATTTCTATAATAATTTCATACAGTAAAGAAGTCTTTTTTATTAATTTACTGTATAAATTTGTTCAAAATGGATTTTAAGTATACAATTTGCAATTTGATTTTGGCTAATAAATGTTCAGCGATTGAACACGCAATTCATTTTCCATTTCTTTTACTTTTCAAAACACTGAACACTACTGTCCTCAATATTGTATGATTGACTGTTAAACTTGGATGACTGGGTTGTCAAAACATATTGACACAAAGTTGGGCATCAAGTTTTTAACGTGCCGATTTTCAGGGGTTTATACCAAGTGGTATAAACTTATACCAGATCTGGTTTGATTCCATTTTTAAACGGAATTGGTATGAAATATGATATTATTGAACGCAAATTTCCTAGTGTGTTGTGGAAGGTATTCGAGTAGGCTTTCTTCTCATACCAAGAACCCAAACTTTTGCAAGAAAGTGTACATCAAACGAGTTGTTTATTCGATGTTTTCAAATTGTAAATTCAGATGACACACAGAGATCAAAATAAATATTTCGCTGCTTCGGATTGAAATAGAAAACTGTAACTACATTATACTGTATAATTTATACATTATACGTTGCACATTAGAGTGTTCTTTAAGTTGGTTTTACAGGTTAGACAAAAAAAATTCAAGAATTCGGGCAAAATGATCTAGAATGCATATTTTCCATTATTTTGCAAATCCGATCGCATCTACGTAATTTGGGCAACATATTTTTTCGAAATTGATCTGTAGTCAGGGTTTGTAAAAATATCTGTGAGGTACATGCGTCCCCAGGTATTTGTACCCAGGGATTCGTACTTACAAAAAATACGTATTTTCAGTATAGCACAACACCAGGTTTATGCGTACCTATTGATTGTCAACTCATTTTCATGCTGGTATACATCTCAGGTACACAAAATCTATTTCAGGTATAACGTCCCTGTTGGATTTAGTACTGGGGATGGTGTACCTGGTGTGAGTACAAATCCCTGGATACAAATACCTGGGGACGCATGTACCTCACAGATATTTTTACAAACCCTGTCTGTAGTAGGTCTCTAAAGCTCTTCCATGAATTGGAATTTCAGAAACAGTTTTTTTGCCGAAATTTTGTCATTAACAAAAAATTGTCAAATTTTTATTAAATTTTAAGGATCCATACGTCGGAAAAATCTGCGCTCTAGATCATTTTGCCCGAATTCTCGATTTTTTTTTTGTCAAAGCTGTAAAACCAACTTCAGTATTGAACATTTCAAAAAACATTATAAGCCTTATGCAATAGAGAATTTTCTTTTTGAGTTTTTTTTCCAGCATATTTGATTTTATTGTGATGCAGCCTTCTTCGATTACTTTAAAATTCCCGAAATGTAAATAGAGAAAAACGGCTACAATACGATTTGTTTGGTTTGTATTTGGATTTGATTTTGATTCGAAGTGAGCTGCAATTAAAAACATTGGGAGATGTTAAATCAACACCGAATGATCTGAAAGTCTTATTAGTTATATTTTGAAGGATTAGCTCGGGACCGGACATTTCCGAAAAATTTCGATACCGAAGGACAGCCTACTGTACACAACTATAAAAATAATAATGTATTCGAAAGATTTTGGTTCAAATTGAGACCAAATGGACGAAATCAAATCAATTCGAATGGAAAACATTCAGCTGCAGCATAAACAGGCAATTGAGTTTCCACACCCGTTTTGATTCGAATTATTAATGGTTACTTAAATTATTATTTATATGTTTTGCAATCGTTAGGATTTCATGAATCAACTTTCGTCCAAAAAAAATAGTACAATTTTTTGCTTGAAACACATTGGATAAGGTCATCTATTTCTGCTTTTCATCATAAGTGACCTTCATTCTATCGAACTAATAATAACTAATCTTCCTGCATAGCAAAGAATATTTGCTTCAATTTATCTATATTAAACAAAGCTTTCCATCCTCTACCAATAAATATTAATAAATAAATAGATATTCAGCACTTGATGAGCAGTCTATCGATTCTAAAGATTTCCTACGGGAATGATTTCCAATTAAGAACAATAATTCTTTTTGTTCTGAGTTGGAAATGATTTCCATAAGAGATCTTTGGAATTGCTGCACAAAAAGAAAATAAATGTCACTTACCAAAACAGGATACGTAATCTAAAAAATAAATAAATAGTCAAATTAAATAGAAAATGGACTAAAAAAATGATCAACTTACGTGTTTGCGATAAGAAGCGTTAAGCAAACTAACAATGAGAACCCATCGGCATTTTGTGTTTTGGAAATTTCGCGATACTGGGGAACATATGGTATAACACCACCTATGACCATTGCTGAGGCAGCTGCGCCGCTAACAATATGTGAAACGCGAAGATTTAGTTCATCAGAAATGATCCATTCATCCATGATGATCGTATTTATGAGTTTGGTTTAATCAATTCAATCTTACAATTTGTATGCGATAAGTTTTAATTAATCAGCCGAACACTACTAACTGTGCGTTTGGGTTCAGCTAAATGGAAGCTATTGTTACGTTACTTATCGCAATTGATTTGGTCATTATCTGAAAGGTTAAAAATTGAATAAGCAAATGAGCATAAGGCTTCCGAAAACTGTAATCTAACGGATGAGAACGAACTGAAATAGAAGTTAGATAGTTTACTTTAAATCTGTCACTGAATTTGAATTCATTATTATTATTATGAGAATAAACCACGTAATTGATTTGAATAGTATTCAATATTCATTCATGTTTTCCACTAAGTCGCGAAAAAAAAAATCTTTCTCGCATACAATTTGACTTGCAGAAGACATACACAAAATCTATATTGATTTTTCTGTTTACACTCTGTTCGAAGTTCTCTGTTGTCACATAAATTTGTTTTTAATAATAAATGATAAAGAGCAAAAACGTCCACAAAGATCCTCAACGTTTACGTCCTATTTCGTTTACTTTTGGAAGTCGAAAAATGTCTGTACAGTATACAGGACTAGGCTATTCTATTTATTGACGAGCACGAAATTTTTTAATAACTATGGGCTATTTGCGTTTGGTTGCAAAAAAAGTCTGGGCAATGTAATTTACTTCCTCATGAAATGGTTTTTCGTTGTGTTTTTTCTCTTTGACTTATCTACATCTGTGATACGTTTAAATAATTGTGCTTATCGTTGTTGAATGTATTGAAATATGATTCATTTGTTGAATATTTTGAAATGATTGTACATCGCCTATGTAATATAACTATTGAATAAATTATATCCTTTAATTCTACGAATTTTTTTAATTATTGTATTGTTTTTGGGATCGAACGTCACAAATATTTACACAAAAACTCACTATATTGAATTCACTAGACCATGCATGTTTCCAGCAAAGTCTCTATATTTCTTATTTCTTTGATTTGAGAGCTTGAACGAAAAAAGGTCAAAACCCATCAACACGATGCGACGACAGCCAATGCAAAACTGAGATTCACAATAAAAATACAGAAACGATAATATTATATTAGTAACGCATGCTGTCATAGAGGCTAAATATGAACTTATCCATGTATTGATTCCACTTACGACAATGACGTCGGTTCGCTGTGACAGTTATCCTGTCAATTTACATTTGTTTCAAGATCATGTTTCCATTGACTCGCAATTGAAATAGAAGGAAAAAAATAAAAAGTTAAAATTCATTATGCAAAACAAAGAAGGAATATGTCATCGTTCTGAGCGTTTTTTCTTGTAAATATTTTTCAACGTGTTACAAATGAAATTCGAATTGTTGAACCCTGCATATACATGTATGTTATTCGTGCTCATAAAAAACCCTAATCGAAATTAATTTGGTTTTATTCACTTTGAATAAATACAATATACATACACATAAGTAAGTTTGTTTGTGATTAAATTTTAAATTAGTTTTCAAAAGAAACTATTAAAGCGTAGCGTTGTAGCATGAATAACTTGAAAAAACTAATCTCGAAAATGGTGATCAGAAATGTGCCCAGCCTGTAGACTGTTTACATAAAGGGACGTTGACACAGAACGCAATGTATTTAGGTGTGCCGTTCCGATGTCTTTGATGAAATGTTTATTTGTTTTACATGTTAAGGCACCATTAGCAGTTAGCGAATCCGTGAAATCGGATTGATCAATTGATTTTATGTCAATCAATGCATTATCGTTTTCGTTTTCCATTTACAGGCAATATTCAAGCGCAAAATGTCCTTTCTGCTAATCCGTTCATCCATGAATCTGCGGTATTTATATAAGGCGGAGTCACTATGGAAAAATTCGAAAAGAACATTGTCTATTTTATACAATAATCAGCAAAAAATTGACAATAATGCGACAAAATCATCGATAATTAGTTCGAATAATAATGCAGATATATCGACAGACATAAGGCCAATTGGTGAAAGGATCAAAGAAAACACCAAGACCGCTAGCTATTTTGGGGTTATTGTGTTTGGTATAGCAGTAACAGGTGTTATGTTTTTTGCAATTTTTCGCGAATTGCTCTCATCAAATAGCCCGAATAATGTTTATTCGGATGCACTGAAAGCTTGCACGAATGTGAGTTGATAATGAATGATTATTATTATTATCAAAAAGATTTGGCACTTTAGCAAAAGTATTTTCTTCTCAGGAATCACGCATACAAGATGCACTCGGATCGCCGATAAAAGGTTACGGCGAAGAGACGAGACGGAGGCGTCGTCAACATGTGGTTCATTCCATTTATGAGCGGAATGGTAGCCGCTTCATTCGGATGCAATTCTATATTCAAGGGATCAGAAATAAAGCAACAGTTCATTTGGAAAAACAATTGGTAAATAATAATTCCTCATTTTTTTTGTAATCCCACACCATACTCGGAACATTCCTCTTTTCAGGATTCAAACCAATATCGTTTTTTGTTCGTCCAACTAGATTACTATCCACACGAAACCATTATTTTAGAGGACAATCGTTTGCAAATGGATCAATCTAGCGCCAGTTTATCGTAGATCTAAGATGACCAGAAAAATTTTGTATTATTACAATATTACACAATTAGTGAAAATTTTCCGGCTGTTGGCACACTGATCGGTTTACATGCCAGTTAGTGTGACAACATCCGGAAAGTTTTTCTTTGTGTATGTATTATATTCAGTTCAATAAAACTTTTTCCATGGAACTATTTCCCATTATGGCTATGAAACATCTACCAAATTTATCTGTCAATTCCAACACCAGCGCTGCACATCACGCTGTCTGGAACTAATTGTAGAGCCATACCACTGTTTATATTGTGGGATCGTTGAAATAAAAGATGATTCGTTTTATAAGGAAAAACTAAAATTACTTTAATAAACTTTCAATAGATCTCACAATTATTTCGGTGCGTGTTAACGCTTCGATTGCTGGATAAGAAAGAGAACGATTCTAATAAGAACTATTGCTAAGAGGCGGTGTAATGGTTACAGGCTCACAACCACTACTACTCGTACATCGGTTTACTTAGTTAAAAATTCAGACACTAGATGTCCGGCACAATAAATCGCTTACGGCACAATAAATGCTCCCCGAACAATAAATCGTTCCCGAACAATAAATGCTCCCCGAACAATAAATCGGTCGGAATTCGGTCGGAAAACATATTAGAATTTGAATCACCACAGATATTTCGATTCCTAAACAATGACTCATAAATATTTCATTTGGCTCTCAATGATACAATGTCTGATCAAAATATATGCAAATGGATTTAAAAAAACAAAAAAATATTTGAAAATCATTGGAAATGCATAGGAACAATTTCTGATGGATTCGAATCTTTATTGTGATCTTTCGAATAAAAAGTTGTATTTGGACATTGATTTTATTTTTTTCTAATGTTTTTGGTTTCTTTTCTGATGGTTTTTGTTTTTTTTTATGATGATTTTTGTTTTTTTTTATGATGGATTTTGATCAACCAGAATAGAACTCGCGCAGAAGGAAGCTAAATTTATACAAAAATGCGAGCGAAACGAGCTTAAAAATCTCGCGGAGCGAGCTAGCTGGCCGAGCGAAGCGAGGCCTGCTAGTTATGAATATTTTATGCATGAATCTCATGAATATTCAACATTTAAGACAGTTTTGAATTGGTGCAAAGTTACTCTGATAAAACTGGCATTCTTTACATGTATTGGTGGCATTCAACGTTGCTGTGGTAAAGTAATGAATGCGCTCGCATTAGCTGGATATGTTTTATAACACAATGTTGATTCGATATCTATTATCATTTTAGAAAGTACTTAATGTAGAGCGTAAAACGTTGATGAATATAATTTTTTATTCAATCAAATAATATGCTACATTTTTTCAAAATTAAAAAAATTAGTAATAAATTTCATATTTATGTGGATTTTGTGCTTGTTCATGCTTTTTTCGATATTTTTTGTCAAACTGCAGTTCCAAAGATTCTGCTAAAAATTCTAATTTGACAAACACGGCATCAATGATTTCAAGCTTTTTCGCAGTTTCATAATGATGACCGCCGCTATTGATCACTTTCAACAAAATCGGTTTGTTTCTCTGAAATTCACTGTTTCCAGCGTTTTCACGTCGATGAGATAAGTATTTTATTGAATTTGCAATCGAAACCGTCTCATCATTTTGGCTAGCAACAAGTAAAGTTGATGGATACGATTCTTCGCTTTTGGATGATTTTTGAATGTGTAAAAGTGGTGCATATCTCTTTATGGAATCAAAGTCCCACTTTGTTGGTCAAATTTCCATATTGCTTGGCCCATATACGGCCTTTATTTGGCAGATCACTAATTATATCGAGGTTAGCATTTTGAAAAATGACAGTTTGGAATAAATCTCTTCTTTTATTCACCACCACAGCACCGGCTAATCCACCATGTGAGATGCCGTAATATGCGATCTTATTTGAGTCAATGATTTTGGCATACGATTCACTTTTCAAAAATTCAACTCCTGCTATTAAATCGTTGAAACTCGTCTCAGCTTCTGTGGATTTTAAAAGCCATTGATCACCGAGCTCCCCTCCACCACGTGAATGAATAATACATATAATACCGTTGAATAGCTCAATGAAAAGTAGAAAGAAAAGCTTAAATGCTGGCAGCATACTTATTCCAAAAGCACCATATGAAAAAACTAAACAGGACTTCTTTTGATCATGAGTGTCATCCTTTTGAATGATGGTCATTGGTACTTTGGTTTTGTCGAAACTTTCGAATAAATCATGTTGAACATTAAATCTAGCTATATCCAAATTTGGTACTTTTGTTTCTTTCCAAAGCGTTGGTTTCAATGTCGTATAATAAGTCGTTGTTAGTGGCAGACGAAAAATAAGCTGACTCAAATCAATTCTGTATACCTTTCTTGGTGTTTGGAATGTTTGAGTTTCGAAGAAAAATCCGAAACGATCGAATTTTATCGATAAAAATTTTTCATTTTCCAAATCAATTTTGTATTCGATTCGATGCTTAGTTAACGAATATAAGTAAAGAGAACTCTGTGAAAATGAGAAAACATTTTCTTAGAAAATAGACCAAACTGAAATCAGATTTATATGCACCTGAACATTTTCGATGTAAACGAGAAATAGATAACCGCGATATTTCAAAGCAGATTTGAGTGAGCCATGCCCATCTAGATTTTCCTGTAATTCAGCACAAAAAAAGTTTTCCGGTCAAGCGAAATACTATAATATAATACATAAGTCTACTTACAGCAACAGCAATGTCCCAGTGATTCCCTGATTTTTTACTCCGAATGTTGATATCAACAAGATGATGTTTTGGTGCTCCAAAGTTTGTGAGAAATGTGAAAACTTCACGATCATTTCCAACATATTCCTGATCGAAAAGTAAAAACCAGTTGAGATTTCATTGATTCCATTTAAAATTCAGGTAAATAACTTACGTAAGTTATATCTCGAGAAATTTTGAAAATCAAATCAAATCTTATTTCTCCAGCTAAAGATTTTATATTTGCGATAGACACCGTTCGACTATCGCGTAATATCAGATGATTGTAATCATTTGTGACTTTAAATGAAATTGTGTGCGCCTCTAATTTTCGAATTTTCGCAATGAATTTATCTTTTGTATGTTCATTTATATAATGATAAAAGAGATTTCGTCTCTCTCTTCCTTCTGGATCATACTGAAATGAAATATAATTATCGCCGGTTTTAATTTGAATTCAATATAAAATGTTTTAGTGGACAATGAATAATGAATATTTACAAAGACAAAAAATCCACAGCTATCTCCGCTCCATGCGACTTTTTTACAATTGAATAATTGCAAGTCGTTTCCAAGAGTTTTGCCAGTTTTTACATGTATTACTATACATCTGTAAGATTTTTGATTCTCTAAAGCCAGAACAAATGCGCAATATTCTCCATTTGGTGAATATTCATGTTCAATTACTACACCCGAAACTTTGTTTGAATCAAACACTACATGCGGATTTCCAACTAGTTCTAACGATTTCGCCTGCTTGAAAATTCTATGAATTGAATAAAAAATACTATGACAGACACTGAAAAATGTGTGAGCAAAGTTAACTCACGGTTTGTAGATTGATTTTGAAAAATCCATATAACTGAAACACAATGAGTCGTTGACATATTGAACATTCGAATATAATTCATAGTCGATTGGATTATGGAATATTCTTTTGATTTTTGGCCAATCGTTCTTTTGTGAATTTAATTTTAAATATTTCATCATTGTTTCAGCTTCAATTTCAAGAATATCATTCCGTTCAGATTTATCTTTGAGCCAATTGTAATAATCATAAATCTGTTGGAGAGCAATCGATTGTGAAATAAATGTTCATTCTAGGGCAATATTGTATCAATTTGAATAAAATTTACTTTTTCTCGGTGCAACGCGATCACTTTGGGTCCCCTTTGCTCAATTATCTGATATTCGATGAGAGGATCTGAAAATAAAGAATTTATTTTTTGGAATGGTTTGGATTCTATGTTTGAGAAATATATTAAAATACAGCCACAGAACTGACCTTGTTTGATTATTTGCACATCATTGACAACAAAATGATTTGTATCATATTTCGGGGCACATTTTAGGTTCATGGCTTCTGCCAAAAATTGCAATTTGATAAAAACAGTATCAATATAATCTTTTTTTATTGCGGTCCTATAATAATGGCCACCACTATTAATTACTTTCAGTAAAATTGGTTGATCTCTCTGAAATTCATTATTTACACCTTTTTCACGTCGATGGGCTAAATATTTCAATGAATTCGTGAACGGCACCTCTTCATCTTGTCGACTAGCAACAACTAAAGTTACTGGATAACATTCTTCGCTTTTTGATGGTGTTTGAAAGTTTAAAAGAGGTGCATATTTTGTTATGCAATCAAATTCTTCCTTTTTATCCAAGCTTCCATACCGTTTAGTCAAGCTAGGGCTTTTATTTGCTAAATCACTTATCAAATCCATATTTCCATTTTGAAAAATGACAGTTTTGAATAGATCTGTTTGTATATTCAAAACCACAGCACCGGCCAAGCCACAATGCGAGATGCCGTAAAATGCAATTTTATCTGAATCTATGTGGGTAATGGATGATTCTTTTTTTAGATATTCAACTCCTTCGATTAAATCGTTGAAACTTTTCTCCGTTTCGGTGGTATTAAGTAGCCATTCATCGCCCAGCTCATAACCACCGCGAGTATGAATGATCACTATCGAAAAGACACAAAATCAAACTGTTAATAAAAACGACTTTTGAATGAAACGTTTTCAATACGAACCAATAACTCCATTGAATAATTCGATAAAAAGAAGGAAAAATATATCGAACTTGGGAAGTGTAGAATCAGCATACACTAAACATGGCTTTTTCGGGGAATATTTACCGCTCTTTTGAATCATAGTGATTGGAATTTTGGTTCCATCGAGGCTGTGATAGGATTTGTACTGTATTTCAATTTGCATTTCGTCAAAATTTTGAATTTTTGACTCTTTCCAGAGGATTGGCTTGATTATGGAGTATTTCATTTCATGAGGCTGGTGATATACGAGCTGATTGAATTCGATTCTGTATACTTTGCTAGGTGTTGTGAACGACTGCGTTTCAAAGAAAATTCCATATTTATCGACAGTGTAAGATATAATGTTTTCATCCGTTAAATCGACTTTATACTCGATGCGTTGATTACTTAATGAATATAAATACATGGAACTCTGTGAACAATAGAAACCACAAAAGTATCAGATATATATGTTAGGAAAACATCAATTGAATTGCTATATACACCTGCACATTTTCAGTGTAAACGAGAAACAGATAGCCGCGATATTTGAAAGCAGTCTTGAGCAGTCCACGATCATTTAAATTTTCCTATAATTTCATTAATTAATTTCATGAATTCAGCAGTCCTATAGACTGGTGTTACCTACACAGAAAAAATGAATGTGGGGAAATATGTAGGGTTCCATACAATTTACACCACATTATGTAGTGAAATGACATTTCTACACATCGATTGGGTGTAAATTGTATGGAACCCTACATATTTCCCTACATTCATTTTTTCTGTGTACCGTAACAACGACATCAAACTGATCCCCAGGTTTTTTATTCGTGATGTCCACTTCAATGAGGTAATGTTTTGGTGCCCTCACATTTGTGAGAAATAAAAAAAAATCTCCATCGTTTCCAATGTATTCCTTGTAATATAAATATTTCAAAATAAGAAGTCAAATTTTCATGCATCTTTCTTCATCACTCACATATAATTTTCCGTCGAATATTTCGAAGATTATTTTAAATTTGATTTGCTCCTCTAATGATTCAATATTCGCAATGGATAGCATTCGGCTACTACGTAAAATTAGATATTTGTTATCATTGCTGACTCGAAATGAAACTGTGTGCGCCTCCGAATTTCGAATTTTTGCAATAAGTTTATCGTGTTTATTTTCTTCTAAATAATGATAGTGTAAATTTCGCCTTTTTCTTCCTTCCGGATCGTACTGAGTTACACAGAACAGATTTTCACGTAAATTGAACACAAATTGCACGACTAATCAAGAGCATATTTACATAAATAAAGAATCCTTTGCTATCTGCACTCCATGCGATCTTCTTAAAACTGAACAAAGGTAAGCTATTCCCAAGAGTTTCGCCTTTTTCTACATCTATTACCATCACTCGCAAAGAATCCCCTTCGCTGATAGTAAAAGCGCAAAACCTTCCATTCGGCGAAAATATGTGGTTTACAACAGAACCGTGCTCAAATTTATTTGAATCGAAAAAAACATGTGATTGTTCATCTTTCTTCATTGACTTTACTCTTTTGAAAATTCTGTAAAAAAATGAAAAAAAAAAGTAAAAATAAAAATAAAGAGAAGTTTTCTGCACAAAAACAATGGCAAAGTTCTAAAAGTTATTGATATTGAATATTCGAACTGATCACTTACGGTTTAGAAAAATTCCTATAACAGAAAAATATGTTTCCGTTCACATATTGAACGTTCGAATACAATTCATAGTCAATAGGATTGTGAAATCTTCTTCGAACTTCCGTCCAATCATTTTTTTGTGAATTTAACTCGAGGTATTTTTCTAGTGTATTCTTTTCATTCTTTAAAATCCTATTTTTTCGATCGGAATCATTTTTTAGCCAATCATAGTAATCAAAAATCTGTTGAAAGTGCACCGATCAATCAAACAACTTTCGGAAATAAGAAAAAAATGCATCAAAACTATTTACTTTTTGGCCATGCAACGCAATTACACTTGGTCGCTTTTGCTCAATAATTTGATATTGGATTGACTTCATCTCCGCATATAGGACTATAAAGATTATGAACTAAAAATGAACTAATCGATTCGACTTTAAATTTGAACTTTTATAGCACGTTATCTATCTTATGATTTAGTGACATTTGATTCTTATTGAATCCACACATCTGTTCGCTTGACAATTAAATTATTATTAACAACATCGATACAATATACAGCATATCCCAACTGCACAAACAGTGTATAATACAGGTGGAGGTGATTTGATTTATTTCCTTTTGGCACATTCTTCGCGTATTTTCATTGTTTCAAGTATGAAGGACATACAGGAATAAAAATAGATCATTTGATGTAGATTTAATCATAGATTTATTTCGTGTTTTAGTTTTTCATTTGTATTGTATTTGATCAAACATCTGGCGAGCATTAAATGAATTTTGAGGCGTTAAATTTTTAAAGAGACAAGCTGTGCTTATTCCATAAAATGATGAATAAAATAGATGAAACTGAAAAAAAAGAGAATCGCCAATGAAAACTAAAGTATGAAAACTTTATTTTAATTTCAAGGAACTAAATGACAAATAAATATCGTGTACGTGAAACCAATAATTTTATTTAATTCATTTGAACATGAAATCATAATTTATGGTAAATTTTCCTCAACATCGATACTCAATACTTGTCTGTATATTACTTTGATATTTTTCATCAAATTTAAGTTGCATTGCTTCAGCCAAAAATTGCAATTTTACAAACACAGCATCAATATAATCTCGAATTATAGCTGTCCTATAATTATGGCCCCCCGCTATTTATAATTTTCAACAAAGTTGGTTTATCTCTCTGAAATTCATTGTTTACGGAAACCTCGCGTCTATGGGCCAAGTATTTCAATGATTGTTCAAATGGAACTTCTTCATCTTTCTTACTAGCAACTATCAAAGTTGTTGGATAAGATTCTTCGCTCTTCATTGGATTATACAAGTGCAAAAGTGGAGCGTATTGTTTGATATATCTAAAATTGTCTTTTTTGTTTATATCGCCATATTGATTCAGTCGGTCACCTGTCAATAAATCATTAATCAAATCAAAATAACCATTCAGAAATGTAACGGCTGAAAGTAAATTTGGACTAATATTTATTATGGCAGCACCCCTGTATCGTTGTCTGAAGCAACTTATCAAAGATGGGCCCCACTAGGAAGCAATTTTGGCGGCAATAAACAAAAGAGTTATTACCATGACCAGAATAGCTTACCATGGATCGACAGTCGCGTTGTTCAAATGTAAAAAGGCATTGGAAGAACGAAATTTCGCTTTTTTCAACGATTTGAAAAATATCCGAGATTGTTTCCTGCATGTGAGCGTAGTGAAGGATGTTCATGGGAATATTGACGATCATACGCGGCACTTGCATGACGATGTCAGAAATTGTTTCACCGAGTTCAACATTGAGCCGCCGTCAACTGAAGCATTGGGAAATGTCAAGTATTACGCAGTCAATCAGTACATCACCAACTTTGCCAACAACATCCGCATGCATTTCAAGAAGAGATTGAAAACATTTTTCTTTGCGCGTACACGACGCAATCCATTGCTTTTTCCGGATATTACTCCTCAAGTAATTCATGACACCGTGAGCTATATGACAAACGCATTAGCGAGAGGAGTAGAGCCGAACATCGATTTGATACATGAGATCCCCAATTGGGACCAATTCAACATTCCGGATGAATATGTTCAACAGAATCAAGGCTTCTTCGAAAAGAAATTGTTAGGATTCGGCAATGACGAAAGATGGTTCAGAACGGTTATTATGTTTTTGGGCATGCAGATGGAAATAGACGACTATCAAGAGTGGTGTACAGCACATCCTGAACTTGAATTGGGGATGTTGAAGAACTTTGCCGTTGTTCCACTACGTTGTTGCAACGTCAACATATCCGAATTGACACCGAAGCGTTTTACTGGTTGTTACGAGAACTTAAATTGATTCCGGAAACCCCAGGTAAAATACATAAAGAAAAGACGAAATTCATGGGAGATTCATGGGAGACGAAAGAGTCAAGCATTGGTACAATTGGTTTGACAAAGAGAAGATTCGGAAAATGGAAAAAGGCGGAAAATTTTTTCATTTTCAAATTGTAACCAATGGGCTTGGTGCGTCAGTGCTTTTTGCACGGGTGAATCAACAAAGCTCAAACAAGCCGGACAACTACATGGAATCAATTCGACAAAAGCTTGAGAGTGGCCATTACAAACGTTCAATTGGAATGGATCCCGGTTACAAAGTGTGGATTTCAGCTGTGATCCGGTATTTGAGAACTGGCCAAGAGTTTAATTGCGACGTAACATCACGTCAGTTCCATAAGTTCACCAAAAAGAAGAAACGCGAAAAGAAAGCCAAGCGACTGACAGGTGATTTTGAAAACAGACGAAAAGCAGACGCTGAAAACCGTGAACTGTATACAGCTGGTATTCCATCACCGAATCGTCGGCAAAATTGGTTCGATTATATCCGATGGCGTTTCAAATGGTGCAATGAGGGTTTTGATCTCTATACAGATATTCAGTATGCTCGTTTGGGCCTCGACCAACATTTCCGAACACAAAAAGTGATGGACCGAATGGTGAACATATTGGTGGGAAACGATGCGGCTTTGGTTTGTGTTGGATCAACAAATTTCAATCCGAGAGCGCCAATTAAAAAGCACATTCGATGTCCGGGCACGAAGATGATACTGCAATATCTGAAGAAAAAGACCAAGGTCGACATATTGCTTATCGATGAGTTCAATACGTCTCAAGTGTGTGGCCATTGCCATAGTTTTTTCGACAGAGAGTGGCAAGATAGACATGAGAATCGAGGTCGACGTTTCAAACAGTGCACAGTAGCGAATTGTCAAATTCGTTTTCCGAATCCGATTGGCCCCACAAATGTCATAGTCGCGAAGAAAAATCATCGTAAAATCCAAAAAGAGCGACGGGCATTTCCGATTGTTGCCGAGCATCCAGAAGGACAACAAGAACAAGATCCAAAAAAGTCCACGCATCAGTTTCTGAAAACTAAGTACGTCCGTCATGTTAAAAGCAACAATTGGCGATTTGGATTGGAAGCAGAAAAAAAGGGAAGAAACGTACAGCTCAAAAAGCCGACGAAAAATCATCGCAAATACCAACCGGATTTGCAAAATATAAATGACCACACTAATGTCATAGTTGCGGAGCAAAATCACCGCAAATTCCAGAA
This sequence comes from Mayetiola destructor, assembly GCA_000149185.1. Classification (NCBI taxonomy): domain Eukaryota; kingdom Metazoa; phylum Arthropoda; class Insecta; order Diptera; family Cecidomyiidae; genus Mayetiola; species Mayetiola destructor. Next base: position 1,430,149 of record GL501433.1, read on the forward strand.
AAAGATCCGTCCATATCCGGAAGGTCCCAAACCTAAGTACGTATGTAATGTTCAAAACAATGACTGGGGATTGGTGACACAACGTGGGAATAGTAAGATCACATGGAATCGTGACACTAGTGCGGCTCGCAATATTTTGTACAAAGGTAAGAAAATATTGATGCAATTGATAATAATTTGTTAAGGAATATTTATTGAATAACTTTTCTCTTTGAAAGGCGTTTGTGCTGTTTTGAAGATACCCATTCATCCAAATTTGGTTAGACCGCCCCGTATGAATCGTGGACTGACTCAAGCTGAGAAACAAGCTAGAAAATTCAAGCGAAAGTAGTTGAAGATAAAGTTGCATTCAATGTATGTTTCACTAATCTCTGATTCTTTCTTTTAACAGACCAGTTGCCACTATCAGCGAGTTATTGAGTGCTGTTCATATAACACCACCACAACAAGCACAACGACAGGCACAAAACGATCAACAAGGCATTGTACAGATTGATGGACGAAATGATTATCAACAGATAATCACATTTATTTTTTCAGAGAATAATGCACAGAATGAAGCACAGGTTGATCAACGTAATCAACAGCACGTGCCAGAAAATGTGCAGGTAATAAGAATTTAGTGTTTGGAATTCGATTGTGCAAATTGCTGAAGTAATTTCTCTTTCGTTTCAGCAAAATTATTTCTACATGCATTGGTGAGAAATATGCTCATGTATTTCAACCCACCATCAAACATCAACAATTAAAAAAAATAATGCAACAAAGTTGCGGAACAAACCGTGAATCCGTGGATTTGTGGAGCAAGTCTCAAACAACACAATCCAGATTGTGGTATCGGGCCTATACACCGAAAAAATTCTTTTTTATTTTTATTTTTATCATTTTATTGTTTGGATTCTTTTTTTGACGGTAAGTTCATGTTAGGATATAGAGATGGCGCTGTTCGCAATTACTCAAAAAAACTAACAAAAGCTCTTTCTATTCCGTTTCATAGGTGTATTTCCCATGCCCTGACTATTTGTCTTGAGAAAACGTATTGTCGAAGTTTTTCCATTGCATAAGCGCAAACCAGGAACAACGAGAAATAGTGTATCCAAATGTTGCCGAGACGTTGCCAAAATGATGTATGATATCGACTGATGGTCTCGTCTACTCTTACGTCAATATTTAGGACAATATTGTTTGATGGTTCTGAATTCCAAGTAATTGAGGTGCTTTGATCATTTGATATATGAGCTGGGTTATTAAATAGCTTTTTCCGTATCATGTACGTCTCGTAATCTCGAATATTTGTCGCATTTTCTGGTATAAGTGTATGATAGAAATGAGATTTCATTTCACGTAAAAAGGTTGGGCAATGAAAAGCAGTCCGTTGATTCAATTTGAGATCAGCTTCGATAAGTATTCTACCGCCACTGAATTGTTTTGGCGCATTCAATTGGTATACAATCAAAGCGGCTGGTATTTGTAAGTGACACTGTCGCTAATAAATTGAAATAAAAATTACGTTTCAATTTTCGAACAAATCATATCGATCGATGAAACTCACATTCAATTCTGCATCGAACATCATGAAAATCGTTAAACTCTTCAAAGTGTATCCATGCTTTGATTGGAATGACAATTGATAATTTATTAGGTCATTGCGTTGGTCAAAATTAGTATCCTTCTCCCAAAACTGAAAATCGTTTGGATGATAATAATCAGAATTAAGTAGGTAAGTAGTTATAATTTTGGTGCCTTTAAAATTACCTTTATTGTTGAACAATCAGGATATGTTTCAGAAAATTGATTCAGAAAACTATATGATGTGCAGGCTATTGAACTAGATTTGAAACCATTCAGATTTTCAGTTTCGGTTGGCTCGAGTTCCGCCATAAAAATATATTTATATTGAAATCTTATATCCGGTTGCTCATAAATGATTTTGTTTTGTGACCAAATATCGCTGAATAAATGAAAGGCAAGATAATATGGGAACCAAATGGTCAAAATAATAGACAGGAAAACGAATGAGGCCGCCCAAGAGCAGATAGTATTTTTATATTGTATATACGCCTTTCGTTTGTGCAGCGTTATAAGTTTCATTTTTTTATGATATGAACTTTAAACTATTTTGAACTAAATTCGGGGCTATTTGTTTCTACAATGTTTGTTATGTTTGAAAAATGGTTGCTATGGGGGACTGATAGGGTGCGTTCACAAAACTAAGTTGGTTTTATTATCAATTTTATTGTGTGTCTTACAAATTTAGAGTGAACTGAGGCTATCGATCAAGGAAAACTATTTCGAGATTTCTTTGATTTCATTGGGAACTTTAACTAAAAACGAATCTAAGTATTTCGGATTAGTGCACTGGTTCGAAGCACAAAACTTTGAATACGAATTAAATCCATAAAATACAATTCAAAGCTATCCCTCTTAAAATTTAATTGAATTGTTATAATAAAATAATACAATACAATACGACTTATTCCGATTGAACAAAGACTGAGTAAACTTGCAGAGCAGTTCTTATTTACAATTCGAATATTTAATTTTTCATTTTATTTACATTTATTTCACTAGATTATCTTCGAAATTTAAGTAATATTGGGGAATAAGTTAAATTAATCACGAGCTACAGTTTACGATTCAATTGAAATATGGTGCATTCTACTTTGAATCCATACTTGGCTCTATTGACGGCGACAAATTGTTTGTTTCCATTCTCGTATTTTCATCTGAAATCGTTTGAATTTTATTTGCAGATGGATGTTGTGTACTCTTTTGAGCGGTCGAATCCGGTTGATCTAAAGGAGAAAAGAATGGGATGGCAGGTGGCGGTGGTATGTCTTGAAGAACAAAATTCTCTTCTGGTAGAGGTGGCTGTATTTCAAGGCTTATTTTTTCCGAACCAACTCTTTGATGAATATGTGTTGATGACACAAAAGGCAGCGACGAAGATGTTTCTTGGAGCAATGGAGGCACCTGCGATACATTTGACGGACATTCAATAATTTCTTTTGGCTTTAATGGATCATTCGTTGATTGAATAAATCTCGTTATCAGGTCTTTACTTTCTATGGGCTTCGGTATCGTGTTCGAAATACTTGTTTTATCCTCTTTTTTCACCTTATGTTTTGAGGATGTTGATCTTTGAGTATCTTCACGACGATGTTTGGACGATTTTTTAGATGAATGAGATCGATGACGCTCACTGCTCCGGGATCTGCGTTTCTCTTTTTGCTTTTTAGATGGTGAGTGGATTTTTATACAACTGGTTTTGTCCGAAGTGGTGCTAGAACTCTTTTTGTTTGATTTATGATCGTTGACTATTTTTCGCATATCAATTTTAGCCTCTTCTGATTTTATATCAATGTCATTGGGTTTTTGGCATTCATTTATCTGTGGTGAATCCTTTTTATCTTTCTTCAATTTTCCATCATGTGTCCGTTTTACTGGTGTTTGGGTTTTTCTTTCAGCATTTGGTTCGCTGTTGACTGGGTGTGGCAGAATAGTTTGTTTCTCTTTGTATTGCGGCGTTTCAGCTAAATTTGGGTCGTTATGTTCATTGACAACCTCTTGGCCAGGATAATATTGTCGAAGACGAAGATGCCATGCTGTTGAATACACAAGATCATGTTGTTTTTTTTTTCTTAAACTCTACAACGGATTTATATTGAAATTTAAGATTATTACCTATGCTTGTCACTGCTGTCACTGTTCGAAATTGGTGTATAATGTTCCGTGGCAGAAAATATATGTCGTTGTCATACAAATTAATTCGAGCATATTTAATACCCTCTCGTCTTAATTGGTTTAATTTTGCGTCCTCTATCCACTGGACACATTGCGAAATTGGTGGTTCGTGTAAATCTAATTGTAGTTTTTCAACTAAATGTGGAAAATCACCAGCATGAAATGCTACAACGTCCTTCGTAATTCGATTCTGGTCATCTCTTTGACCACACTGTACAGCTTTTAATACACCTATTGGGATCATATTCAATTTTAATTAGATATCATTTTCACTGATTGTATATTGTATAAATATGTCAATATTGAAGAACTCACCAACTGCAGCTGTTGTCATCCTTTCATGCCCATGTCCAACATGATCTGCATGAGCTTTTGTCCGATCCTCAAACATTGTCTCTCTTGCTTCTGATAAACGCGGTAAATACTGTAGATTCCGAAGCTCATTTATCCGTGTTCTATCGAAAAAAAAAAGAAAACCATTCAACGTGTGTTCTTTGTACAGTTACGTTTAAAAATATGCTTACCGTTGTCGTTTCATTGGAGTTCTAGTTAGCTCAGCGGTGGGCACCAGCTGTTCTCCTGGCCTTACCCATAATATCGGACCATCATTTGATAGCCTCGGATCCATTTGTACTATTGACATCTTTCCCCATGGCATCGTCTACAGTTTAGAATAACAATTATTTCCCACTTTCAAAGACTCAAACAGCCAGTTTTAGTGATCTTACCTTTTTCAAGAATGGATTCTTTTCTAACCGACCCAATAAATCTGGAAAATATCCACCAACCTCTTCGTGCACTTTTCCAACCAGGCTAATTTGATGCAATGGTCCGTAACGAAATGTGCCATGTGAATAGTTTTTCGTGACCTGTTCATAGTATTGAGCCATCGTTGATGTTTCAATGTCAGAGTTTCGTCCTAAAACACCTGCTTTCACAGTTAACGTTGAGTAGTTTTCGCCCAAATGTTCTAACAGATCCGGAATATACCCTACAGCATCATGAACAATGCCCATGACATGATGGGCCAATCCGTTTTCATCTTCACTAAAAACCACACGAAAGAATTCCTCGGCTAGCTCATCCAATTCGATTTCCGTCAATGTATCAATTTCATTCTGATACATATGTACAACCGAGGCTCCACCATTCGTATGAACTTCAACATGAAAAAATCGACCGTACTTTAAATCGCTATACAAACTATCTGTCATATTACAGGCAAGTTTTCGAATGAACTTTAATGGTGTTGCAGTTGGTTCGATTTGTTTGAAAGGTTCACTGTATTTGTGGCACTGAACACCGATATTGATACGTTTTATTTTAGATCGTCGATAACAGCGAGAACATTCACGATTACTGCTGCTACTACTTCGTCGAGAAGATGATTTCGAAGATAGTTTCGAAGTTGAAGATTTGCTTGAATGATGACGATGATGATTTGAAGAGCTATCTTTAATTGATGATCGTTTGCTTTTCGATTCGTTCCCGCTCTCATGATATCTACGTTCAGTAGCTACACTGGTCTCAGTTTTAATTTCAATTTTAATCTTTTCCGGTTTTTCGATTTTATTGTGTGATGGTGTATGAGCTTTGTTTTGTGATATGTTAGCCTTTTGCTTGTGAGCAATCAATTCAGTTTTGATATCATTTCCAATTTTGTCCTTTGTTCTTTTACTCACTTCATCTTGGTTGATAGTTGATATTCCTATAGCTTTGTCAGGCGAATCATTATCATAGTTGAGAACACGTGTAACATCTTCGCGGGTTTTTTCCACTTTGATTGTTTTCATTTGTAAAGGTAAATAGTCCTTTTTAATGACAATTCCAGCTATCTCAGAAGCCTTTTTATCCGATGTATTTGAATTTGATGCCACAAATACTTTACACTCAGGCTTTGGTAAAATAAATGTTAGATTAGTGCTATTCAATGTACTAACAGCACTAGTGCTTGATTCGATATCCGTTGTCGTAGTATCTGGAACATTATTAGATTCATCAAAATTATTGATTTGACTTTTGGGCTCTTCAATTGATAAATTTTCATCACATAATGTCGGTGCATTTGTTGAAGCATTTTCATCTGCAATCGATAAACAATGAGCTTTGCTTGAATCCAATGATCCATTGAATGAATGATCAGTTTTTGCATTTTTCGTCGAGGCACATTCAATGTTGCTGAATTCTCCATTCGAGCAATCTTTTGTGATATGATTAACACTTGTCAATTCTTGACACTTCTCCACAACTGATTCTGAATGCTTCAATATGATGCATTTAGGTTTTTTCATTAAATTTTCTGTACCCATAATTGACGATGTTGATTTATCGGTTTTTTCAGTCTGGGAACTATGACTGCTTGGATGATGCTCATTACTTGCTTGTTTATGTGATGACGATGACGACGAACGGTGACTACTCACTTTAGAACTAATTTTTTTTTCACGCTCTCGGTCGCGATCTCTATCTTTTTTCTTCTTTTTTTGACTGCCACGAGACGAACCACCTAAAATATATGGAATCAAACAAATAACATTAACATTCAGTTGGTGAAGGAATTCAATAGTAAATATTTTTATTTGATCTTTTGATTGATTTCGAACCTTTTTCAGTTGTTTTCGACTTTTCCGAACGATGTTTTGATTCATTCGTTGGGGATTTGTTTTGATTTAATAATACACCCGCGGTTACAATGTCTACGTGACTTTTAGCACTTTTTCTATGTTCACCTGTGGACGATTCTTGCAATGGTGACTTTGCATCAATTGCATAGTTTTTATTTAGTGCACGATTTGGAATATCAATCGCATCAATTGTTGTATGTTCCGTTGAACTAACAATGGTTTCAGCTTCAGCATTATTACTTAATGAATTACGAATTGGCTCAACATCATTCATTGACTGTATTTGAGCCCTATCCAGAACGATTGGATTATCCATGGTTGACGATGTTGGCGATAATTTATTTGCCATTTTTAATTGACTAAAATTCACATGGATTTCCTTTATTTCACCATCAATTAGAGAAAATAATTCCTTTACAACGCGTTTTGAGTTTGATTTACGTTTGTCTCCGCATTAGTACTGTCAATTCTGTACAATGTACTACGTTCTTCAAATGACGCCATTGTTTAGCGCATACACTCCAAGTTTTCTATTCAGAAACATTTGGTCTCATATGGGTATACATTTGTATTGAAATGGATCACTATATGCGTCTCTCTCTTTATCCGATTGGCTCTTCTATCATTGAAATGGTTAACCAATGGTCTTTGTCATTTTTCTTTCATATATCTTTTTTCGTTCGTTCTTTTTCCTGAAATTATCGTTTCAGAGAAGCATTCGTTTATGCGAAAAATACTCTTTTAAACGAAAATGAACATCCCATATTTATTTACGTTGTGGAAGTGATGTGTTTTTCGGTAAGATTTTTGCTTGTTATTTTCACAACAATGAAAATATTTTATACACATCCAAAATAAAAGTAATGCGCGCCGAACAAAAGAAAACTTACGCGAGCTCGTTCACTCATTCGGACAAAGGCATACGTGCCATTTTTTGATATAATTTCGAATATTTCGTAGATGAAGTCGAATTACGTAATGAAAATCTCATGTCGGAAGCATTTTGAGTGGAGTTATTTTTTATCGAGTGGAGATGCCACTTTATTTTTTGGCTAACCAACTCACAAATACGTAATCATATGTTCCGAATAACATTGAAAGTTTGTTCATCTTCATGAGTTATTTTAAATCAATCAAATTTATGCAAATTTATGAAAACAAAACAAATTTTATTTCTTGTGCGAATAATTTATTTGAGATATCGAGAATCTCAAGTGGAGATTCTCACAGTGGGAGAACAAAACATTACACAAAATATTTGAAAAAAAAAACGGTTTTAAAGAATAAATCTCATTTTTCCGCACTATTATTATTCAAATGCCAGACAATATGAATGGAATTGAATTTGTGTGAATTGAAAATAAATTTTCGATTTTTTTTTCTTTTTTAAAAAAAATGTAAGGGGGGACATTTCGGAGAAAATAGCTCAAAAAAAAACATTTTTTTCACTTTATTTTGAGGTAAACCAATACTTTTCTCGCATCTTAAATTGTGGTGTGCGGAAAGGTAATAAATAAATAATTGAAAAACAATAAGTACTACTACAGGCTCCATTAATAATGATTGGTGTGCATTGAGTCATCAATTCATGATAATAATGGGACCCCGTTTTTGTAGTTTATATTCATATAACTTGAAACAACGAATATGAATAAGATTACATTCATAGCAACGAAATTTTTGAGTAAATATCAAATCTTTTACTTTTCAACTGGCTAATAGATATTGTTTGATAAAGTTTATCTTGGTTTATGTGGGAAATGATGATGGTGCGAACGTTTGCAATTCTATTGATGAAAATCATCTTGTCTATTAGTGCTGAGCGAATTTTAGTATTTTTCTGTCATACAGGGCCAAGTCATTTTTACTCATTTTACCCATTGTTCGATTCACTCGCTGAGCGTGGACACAATGTGACTGTTCTTACTTATATTCATGTTGAAAACCATCACAAAAACTACAACGAGCTTTTATTGAGTGGATTACCAGCTATCAACAGTTCAATAAAATATGAACATATGGTGAGTCGAATTGGGCATTTGTGATTCACATAAAGAATTTAATCGTTATGGTTGTAAAATGTACAATGTACATTGCACATTCATAGTGGTCACTTGATCGAAGCACCATCACAATGCATGTAGAATTTTTGGAATTATATGACTTGGCTGAGAAAGAGCGGAATGCAGTGCTCAATTCGCCGCATATTGATCGGATATTTAATGAACATGATCAAAATCCTTTTGACGTTGTCCTAACCGAGTTATTCGTATTAGACTTTGGATTGGGTTTAATTTATAAATTGAATGTACCGTTCATTGGATTTTCTTCGTGCGCCTTACCACAATTCTTCTATGATCGAGTTAGTATGCCAGATATCCCTGCATATATTCTCTTTGTATTCTTTGGATTTTCTTTCAAAATGAAGTTTTCTGAACGGATAATCAACTGGCTAACAGTAAAGCTGCGAAAGTTTTTATTCAGCTTCATCCAGAAACGTGATAATCAGGAGCTTCGTGCTCGTTTTGGAATAGATTTGCCTGACGTAGATGAAATTTCAAAAAATATAAGTGTTATCTTTGTTAATCAACATTATTCTTATGCTGGACCAAAACCACTTTCGAATCAAGTGATTGAAGTAGGTGGAATCCACTTGTAGCCACCAAAACCGATATCACAGGCAAGTAGATTACCTCATTGAATACATATTATTATTACGATTTCAGTGATTGATTTGGAATATATGACATTTTGTAAAAGAATTTTATTGAATTTCTCGACAATGCAAATCAAGGCGTTATCCTAGTGAGTTGGGGTTCCAACGTGAATAGCGCATCAATCCCCGAACATATCTGCAAAGAGATGGTTACGGCTTTTTCGAAGTTATCGCAAAATATTATATGGAAATGGGAAAACGAGTCAATCAATGATATTGTCTCAAAAAATGTATTAGTTTCTGAATGGCTTCCACAAAAAGATGTTCTCTGTAAGAAAATTGAAATTTATAAACTAAATCATCCTGCGAAAAATTGCTGCTAATTGCTTCTACGACGTTTGCTCATTGTAAATCAGGTCATCCAAACGTAAGGCTTTTTTGGACACATGGTGGGAACCTCGCAACTATAGAAACTGTCCATTGCGGAAAACCAGCAATGATAACTCCATTCTTTGAAGATCAATACCTGAATGCAGTGGCACTTGTAGAGCGTGGATTTGGTTATCTATTACCTTCGAAAGAAATCACAGCAGAAAGAATTCTCCAAACTGTTAACAAAGCGTTGAGTCAAAGGTAACACAATGGTTATCTAATTAGTCATTTTATTAATCACTTGAAACACTTGAAACATTTTAGTGTGGCTGAAAGGGCTCAAAAGGTATCTCAGGAATTCAACCAACGATTGAATTCACCATTGGAAACAGCTGCTTGGTGGGTTGAGCATGTAATTTCAACGAGCGGTTCCGAACTTGGAAGAAGGAATACACCTGATATGAATTGGTTATCTTATTACTCAATTGATTCCTTTTTTGGCATTACGACGATAATTTTGCTCCTCATTTTTGGTATCATGAAGGTTTTTATTTTTTGTCGCAAAAACCATATCGATCAAAGTAAAAAAAATAATTGAAAGATTCCCTCCAAGGAACCGAATAAAATATTTGCGAAATCAAGTTTCGAGCAACACCATCGTGTCAGTTTCTTTTTATTTGTGTTAGAAAATTAAATCCCACGACAATCTTTCAACATTCATTTCGGTATCAAAATAAATCCATTACAAAGATATTTAGGGTAGGCGTGGCTTATTCATGAATGATGCCATATAAATGTGAAACTCACTTCGCAATAATGGCATAAGATGAAACCATACATTATGTTATATTGCTCAAAGCCATCTATTCAATTGCGTACTTTGCAAAATCATCACCGCTATCAAAAAACCAAATATTCTATCAATATGACATAAATGGGGAACATCGACATATTCGAATAACTAGATGACTTCGATGACCGAAGGGTAATATTTCTCAAATAAATAATGCGTGAGCCTATGTGTTGTCCAAAAATGTGATATGAGATATGAGTCCTGCAGAGCAGGGTAAAGTGGAAAAAAAACAAAAGAAAGTGAGAAAGAAATGTTAATAAATAAATGACCTGACCACATTGAACTTGACTCCGTTTGCGAATCATCAGCACATTTCTTCAGGCTGTTATTGATGATATTTTTTCTATTCGAAAACATGTCTTCATTTCTGATTCCTAGATTTATCCACTTGTCCAGCATCAGAAAGAATACATGCGGTGCACAAATGATTTATAAACATATTGTAGAAATTGAGCCGAATCTCATATAGGTTTGCTCGCTCTTCTCTACTTTTATCGTATATATAGGTATATATGTATAAAAGCGCTGTAACAAAACAGAATATCGTCATTTATTTGGTGAATGAATTATGAATGTGCTTTCCGAACGGAAATGGGAGAACATAAAAAGAAAATCGGTTAGGAAAACATGGATTCGAATTGGCTGAAGTAATAAATTTTCATGATTAGACCAACGAAAATTCAAATAGATTTTCTTAACAGTTATCCATCCAGATTTATTTGGATCCATTGCTTAAAAGGGTGAAGATAGAAAAAGGAATAAGACCATTCATCACAAACCATTTATATACAATTCGTATGCTCGACGTAATTCAATTTTGAGTCGAATCATTTTAACATTTTATTTTTGATTTCACATGTTTACCGTTCAACAAAATTGAATTATTCCGAAAAAAAGCAAACACATTTCTGGAAGGAATATTTGGCACACAAAAAAAGTTTTCATCGCATTATAATTTTGTTCGGATTTCATTCAAGTACACGAATCTGTTTCTGAATCATACAATTTAACGTATTCGTGCGAATGCAAAATTTTTATGCAATTTATGCAAATGATGCACCATGATGTGGAATAATCACTGGCAGAAACCCGTTGGAACAATGAGAAAAAGCGTCAGAAGCAAAAACTCGTGATCAGGCCGAAACAAGATTTGGAAATTCTCTAGTAATGTCAACCACAATTCTACTACTTTCGACTAATTTTGTCTACTTTTTGATATGCCACACTTCAGTGGTAATTCGCGGAAATGATATAGAGAATACGCATTTGAATCTCGAGTACACAATACACAAACTCCAAATGCCCATTTGGCAAACTTAGTTGCAAATGCGCTCAACGAGGATATTGTATAATTTTTTTTACAAATTATATTATTTTTATTTTGCAAAGCGTTCGGCGTTCAGCGCATCGTAAAAATGTATTTACCATTATGCTATGATAGAAGCATACAGTTTAAAATATAGAGAATGAATTGAATGCTGTGAAAGAAAAAAAAATCGTATGCAAATTTAATTAGTTTTACATTGAATTAATGAAATTGCGTGCTGTTGTCGCGCCAACAAGCGTCATGCTGTGTCTGCTTTCCATGTTTGCGATCAGTTTTCCTCATGACATAACTTTTCATGTTCTGATGCTTCCAGCTGTGAACAATCGGACGAAATTGGGTGCTGTTACCATTTATCATATATTTTATTTGCTCGTTTAGTGCGCAATGCAAATCATTTGTGTATTCGATGGGATTCTGTAACAATTTTCATTTTATGATGAATTTGAATGTGATGAAATTATTTTTCTGTCGATGAACAAATTAGTAGCGAATGAAAATAAAATTATGGATGATTATTTATTATTCGGAGTCCTCGTCTTAAATTTGATGAGCAACAATAAAAAATAATCTGACAATGTAAATATATAACCTATGAAACAGAATAGAAAGATTGATTGTTAATATTTTGAACAGTTTGTAGCAGAGTCATCTCTATTATCTAGCTTGCAAATATGAACTTACTGTACATTGTTTGAAGCCACCTAAACAGCTTCGATAGAAAACAGATGTTGTATTTGTTTTTTAAAAACTGTAATGAAATCATTGTTTATAAGTCGAACAACGGTACTTTATTGATTGGGTTTAATTGATAATGGCATTATTGTTGTCAACCATAGCAAACAACGACATCCGTTTATGATTTAGATTCCTGTGAAATTGAACCACTGTATTCTTATTTCTATTTATTTGAAGAAAAAACAGGAGAAAAATTAAATTTTCACTCACATCCGGTGGGTTATGCATTTAAAGTGCGTGCAAAATATCAATTTTTGCGTTTAGATGTGTACTGATGCCAACAATTAGTCCCAAAATCAAATCATTTTCAACGCCTCTTACATTTTTAATCACGTATCTATCTATGACTTCTGATCGTTTCTATTTCAAATAAACAGGAAAAACAAAGCTTTTGAGATGCGATTTTCGAGTCATTTTTGCACAGAATATTACACAAAATATACACATTGTATTATACAATGTTTCAAAACACAAAAAACACTTTTTTCTTTGAATAAAAATGATTTGAATAATTCGAAAGATTTCTCACCAAATTGTTGTTTCGGCCACAATCAACGGTCATTAAATAATCCAATCGGAGCACCTTTGGTTCAGTTGACGATTCTGGCTAATTATTAATTGTTGTTTTCTTAAATGAAAATAAATCGAAGGAATTTTTAAAAATTTGTCCCCATAATAATAAAAACACAAGAATCGCAAACAAAAATTACGAATTTATTATAAATTATTGGATAATGCTAACTGGTTTGGGCGCAAAAATTAACCAAAAAGGCAACAAACAAAATAGTGCATTCAGCACCAACCGGAATATTTTCTTTTCTATCTCTTCACTTAAAGGTCCAACACCGATCTAATTTCACAATATGATTCTCGATCTGATGTCGATCAACGATGTCACGAAGATTAAACGAGAGAGAAATATCTAGAAGACGGATATGCGAACGAAACCAATACAAAACATCGAATTCATTTTCATTTCCAAATGGACAATCATCTCTCTCCAAAATCCAAACAAATCACGCATGTTTCGATGACTTACATACATTTGCATAGAAGGATACATCTTACATCTGTGCTGTTAATCCGTTCGTTTGCTTTATGCTCGATGGCCTTTCTCACTTGTTATTTCAAATGAAGAGATATGTTCAAATTTCTCCTTCATGTTATGCATGTTTATATCTATAGGCCCTAAGCATACATTTGAATAGAGCCATACATCCAAAACAGGAACGTTTTTCTCACGCAATTCATTTCCTATAGCAACGCACATGCTTTCGTCAATGTGTTAATTTGAATGAGAGGATGATAGGATTTCATGCATTTGCTTGACTTCTGCATTCGACCATACCGATATAAAGTAAAGCGTCTGGCGGTGAGTTACACAGATGGCGCTTAAACGATAGCATGAAAGAAAAATGTTTATTGTTTCATACCCGTGGTAGATACAATGCAAAATTTGACCTATGTATCTTACAGATTATTTATTATATTTACATGCAATTACATTTGAAGAACCTTAACCGATTTTATTTTAGTTTTGATTATTGTTCATTATTTATTCAAAATAATTGAAACATTAGGAAATGCGTTCCCTAAGAATACATAGAATCGAAAATATACAAAAATGCCAAGCACGCAAATATGATTTATCAGTTTTTTCTTTAATTAGTAAGTACTTTTTTACATTTCGATAACTTAATCTGACATTGAACAATATACATATAAATCAAAAAATAAAAATATCGAACGCAGAAGCAAACTGTTAATTTCAATCATCTCCAAATCGTACATCAATAATGGACTCGGCACCTTCTGTTTTTGAGTCACCATCGTAATAGTCTTGAATACGCAATTTGTCCTCGTCTCTGAAGCGTTCTCGAGCTCTTGCCAAAATTCGTCTTTTATCTAAACCAGATGCGACATCAAATACAATTCCATTTTTAGTGCGTGTTGCAGAATATATGTCATTCTTCAAATCCTTCAATTCAAGCTTATCCAGTATGACGTGACGAACTAATTCGAATAAATTTGTTGTTGTATCAATGTTTGCACCAGTTAATAATAGTTTGGCATTGCTGTTCGAATTAATTAATTCATCAACAACTTCTGACAATGTTGCCACCTTCAATTTAATATTTTCCAGAGCAACCATCACTTGTCGCATCTGACCAAATAGCTGTTGACCACTGTCTTGCGAATTTGGTTGTGGAAATGGACCGTTGCTACCGAAAGAATTGAACATTGGTCCGCAGCCAGTGTTTGGTATTGTTGGTAAATAATGATGATGATAATGATGAACTTCTTGAGGAAAAACTCGCATGGTGGGTGTTCTTGCATTACAGTTATCAAATGCTGTTTTAAAAATGAGTATCGAACATTTCAGTAAAAATCATATGAATGCAATATTGAAAAATTAAAAATAATTACTTGGAGTGCTTTGGGTCGGCGTCATTGGTTTTATTGGTTTTTCAGAAGATTCATATGGTTCTGTGACATTCTCCTCTGTTGCATTATTACTTCCGAATACGTCAGCCTCTTCAGTAACAAAGTCATTATGAATAATAATAAATAATATGGGATGAGAATGATGATTTACCTGTGAATTCGTGTTTTTGATCATCTCTACGATATCCGAGTGAGTCTTTTTGTACGTATAGCCAATAATAGAGTACGTCACCGATCTTGATTTCATGCTTTCGATTGGTAAATGTCCATCTTCCATTTTTGTGTTTCAAAATATCAGCAGAAAATTGTCCATTTTCCAAACCTTCCATTGGTGAATTAAGGTTACCGTGAAAAGCGAACATTTGAATTCCGGGTATGTCTGGTATAGAAAGTTGAAAGCCTTTCGGGTGTAAAACTTCTACTCGAGCCTTTGGGACAACATAAGTCGAGGCTATCACAATGTTGAACGCATATACTGCGAATAGAGAGGCCAACGGTTTGGCGATCATCTGTGAAACCAAATAATATTAGGATCGTTTATCAACATTATTCAAATCTGAATATTGATAAATCGTATTGTTTTGAATATGGTATCTAGAATCTAGACGCATAATATCAAAACCTGTTTTCGGAATATACGAACAAAGATGTCTGATAATGTACAAATACCTTCGTTCGGTTATTGAACAATGTGCCGAAATTAGATTCAGTTGTTAAAAAAACTTGCATTCACTTTTCAGAATATCAGACTCATCAACTCATCGAATTATAACCATTCAAAAAAAAATGTGAACACATTCAGTGTGTGATTCACAATAATTATACATAATATATTATTATTTTTACGTAAATACCGACATGAATCAAAATCGTCTCGCCAAATTCACGAATTTTCGAATTGATGAAGTAGTGAAAGTTATCATTTGTGGTATGGATTCTTCTTCAAATATTTCACATTCAGATTTATTCAATATAATACACTGACCTTAAGAATTTTTTCAACTTCTTTTGATATTCGAACTATATTTTTTGTATTTTTATATTGATAGCAACAGAGAGAACACAAAAATCAACTTGTTTAGTTATCAAGCTTTCACAGGTATCTGAGCAACGTTTTACAGTGTAGTGTGTGCTTTGCGATACAAACTCAAATTGATTCTTGATTTCTCTCCCTCTCTTTCTTATGACGTGAATATTTTTTTAAACTCTTTAGTTCTAAACTGAAACGTTTTAATTATTATGCAAATTTGAAGTTATTCTCTGTATATTTTAGCAAGGCATCTTTCTAAGTTTGTGATTCGAACAATATTTTACTTTCAAGATCATGATCGATAATAGCCTTGAAAATAATTTTAATATTTAATTGTCTGCTTTGATCGGAAACAGTTAAATAATAAAAGATTTTTACTTTCTTTATTTATAAAATCGAGCTTATTTTTTATTAACAAAAATTGTTAATGTTCACTATTCAATTCAATGACCGATTGTTACGAGACTGTGTAAAATTTATGAATTCGAATGAATCATTGGATATGCATAATGCGCAATAGGTGGTGGGCTTTCATGGCGCTTTAAGATTATGTTATTTCCTAAAACGATTTTGTATTGAAAATCGAATACCGCAGGTAGCAGACACAATTATTATTCACATTTCTAATGTGTTCCTTTTATTACTATTATTATACGATATAAAACGACAAACAAAAGCATGGACCCAGTGAATTATTGAATGGATGTGCTAAAATTATTTTGAAGATTTTGAAGTGCCTTAACTTATAGTAGGAATAAACAATTTCAGTTCGAATAATGTTTCATTAAAAAAATTTCAAGTCATTATACAAATAAAAGCCAAATGATTCGTGAACGATTAATTACATTTAAATGTATAATCAATTCAAAATTAGCGAAAGTGAAATCGGAATATAATCATTCTTTTAGTTTATTTTCAATCCACTTTATTTTCCTATATATAATTCCAAGTATCTCTAAATTGCACAGTCTTTTCATCGCCCATTATTATGTACAATGTACAGCACATTGCATATATATATATATGTATATGCACTAGAAAGGAAATTGGTTACTGAAACTAAAGAAATTTATTATAACTATAATTATTGTTATCAATAGATCTGATGATTGAAATAATGCGGTTGATATTCGCATTATTATTATGTCCGTGGTAATGTTTTTTTGGCACAAAAACACGCTGAATATAAATTGGAACGCGTTTGATGTACGGTTGTGGAACGTGGACATATTTGATTTGTGGTTTTATGACATCTTGCTGCACATGTATTGCTATTGGTTGATCGACGAAACGTACTATTGGAACGGGATTCTCAACATAAACTGGATGCTCGACTGGCGTTAATACTGGGTTATCATGATGAATAAGCCGTTCAACTGGTTTCGGGATTTGTTTCAGGACGGTTCGCACTTCTTGTACAACATGTGGTGCTGGTGCTACACCGTATCCTGTATGGGCTACATGATGCTGAAATTGGCCATCAGAATAATCTGTGGGGATAATATGATTGTGCTCTCCACCATAATAAGCATCAGGGTTCACATTATTGTATGTCTGTGAAGAAAACAACGGTGGTGGCACGAAATCGCCTTGATGTGGAAGTGCTTCATCTTGCACGGAGTATGTGTTCTGCAACGCTGGTTCTGGATAGATTCCTTGAGGTTCTGAGTGTGATGGCTGTTCCTGATAAGATGGTTGCGAATATGTGTTTAATGGATTCAAATGATACGACTCCTCAACTATTCCACGTTTTTGCTTCACTGCACTATTGGAAACTATGAAACCTGCAAGAAGTACAACCTGATGATGCAAATAAAGAGCCAGTTAATTTTTTTAAATTTATTGAAATGTTTATTCCAAGTTATTATACCGAAAACTTCATTGTCGTATTCGAAATAAGTCCACGATGAAGAATCAAATAGTAATGTTCGGAAATAGCTGTATTGCTTTTTATATATTTCTTGCCCTACCAAATAGTTACTAGTTATAGCTTGAGCACAAGATACAAAGAGGTATGCCATCGGTGCAAAAATGTTTTTTTATTATAAATTCAATTCCATTCAATTCTTCGATTCCTTCTAAATACATAATATCTCAGCCATTGACTTTCATTCATGATTTTTTTGTTCATTTTTATTGCTTATCGGTGATTTTTTGACGTTGGATTCACCAAAACAAAATAGAAAATAACTTTAAAAAATCATTTGGTGAATGTTCCAATCTGAATTAAGTGTCACAAAATTAAAAGAGCACAAAGATTGCAGATAGTGAAATCGAAACGAATGCAGCAAATGAAATCGTGGATCTGCATAATATTATTCAACAATAGTATAAATATTATAACGATAATGAAATCAGTTATATTATATCACAGACGAATCAGAAAAAGAAGAACCAAATTTGTTCAAATATCACGTTAAACGATTTTTGAGTTGATCAAATCACTTATGTGATGTAAATAGAGTGCAAAAAAACATCAAATTGCATGGTACAATGTAATTGTTTAATCATTAATATTGAATTTGTTTTTTTGCACTATCTATTGAACTGCTAGGGTTATAAGATTTAGTTGTGTACAATTTACGTGCATCAATCGATTAGGATGGGCGTCATATCCAAATTCTTCTGAATATGAAACTTAAACATCGAAGTCATTATTTTCTCATGTAGTTTTGATATCAAATGTTCGTCATATGCTGGGCTGGCATGTAGAAAATAACATGTATTTTCTACGGTATTTTCTACGTAGAAAATTACGTGTAGAATACATCCTAAAATTTCCATGTAAAAAACTTTTTCTACATTTTTCTCAGAAAATGAAAAATTTACTAAAGTAATAAGTAATTAAGTTTTAGTTTTCCAAATTTTAGTGATAAATAAATTATTAAAAATTTTATATACAGTAAAACGTCTATAAAAGAACCGAGGCGATTACAGTTCGATCGGTTCACAAATGAGAATCGATTCTTTAAAAAAAAAAAAATGTCGAATGCGAACGAGTGCAATGAGAAAACGAGCACTCAAATCGATTTGATGATTCCATAGTTCCATGGATCCTCAAATGAGGAAATCGAATTTTGAATCAATGAAAATTTTTCATTTCGCTGATCAACGTTTGCCAACAAATTTATTTTAACGTCTCCAACGTAGGACACACAAATTGAACCAGACATGAAGATTGTTTTAATCATTGTTAACCGATGCACAAACCTATGTGTGCGCATTAAATGCGTATTTCGTTCGACATAAGCGACGCCAGCGCTGTCGTGTGGATTGATCGAAAATTAACGAATGATGTAAATGAGAGGAAATGAAACATTACACAATCACACATATACAACGGATGCAACGTGTATTGGTTCTCTTGCCGAATCAAGGGAACAGCTCTAGTACATGAAATATGATGCAAATAACCGAAAAAATCACAGCCTGTGTTGTCTATAGTGTTAAAGTATAATATTACTGAAAACATTTACCAGCTTTTAACATGTCATGATAAACAAATTCAATCAATTTTAACTGAACTTTTTTAGCGAATAGTCAAGTGCGCATAAGTATACAACGCGAAGGAAAATCGAACGTTCTACTACACTCAACCGATGTTCAGTATTCACTTGTCATATACTTTATTATATAGAGTAATACGAAACGACGCTAAAAGGTGGCGTGCGCATCACACGAGTGAAAAAATATTCTTATGACGATATTATAACACTTCGTACCCATACAAAAACCACACAAAATCGATTTGTTTGATCGTATTCTTTCATTTTTCATTATATTCTTGTCTCCAATACAATGAAAAGAATGTTTTATGGATTTTTTCTGAGGAATTTTTTAAAACAAAAAATTTTCATACATTTTCTACGTAGAAAACATAGATTTTCGAAAATTTGAAGAATTTGCCAACCCAGGTCATATGTCATACTGGCTAATCTGATGATAGAATTTTCTTTAATAGGAGAACACTTTTAGATTAAATTAATCATATTACATATTAAGTTTGCTGTATTCAATGCTCTATATTTATTTAACCAATGAGCTTTTGAGACAGCAACCATTCAAGTTCACAACATGCACTCAATTCGAATAACAATGTAAAAATTAACAAAGATAATCACTAGATCTTTGGTAGTTACGATTTTTTCCTATTTAAAGTTGATACTAGGCGCTAATTTCGATTGCTCCAGATATATGGAACGTCTTAAAAATCACAATATGAGGTTGGTCCGATTAGATTTTTGAAATGACCCTACACACTTGCTTAAAATTACTAAGGTCGAACCTCAGATTATTTTATTGATGAAATTTGAGTCAAATATCGCGCATGTGTTTTTTTACGGTTTGAATTTGAGGGGGAGTTCAACCCCAAATCCTAGTGTAGCGCACTATGCCTGTATGCCCAATATATACACATTTACGCCGCTATATTGCCATTGTACGCCCAACTACGCCCAACTATGCCCAAATATACGCACAGTGGCAAATTATTTCTCTCTTTCTAACTTCCCCTTATTTGTATACGGAGCGAAACTTTCTCTCTCATTCTGCATTCGTGAATTCTAATGTCCATGTGACATTTCATTTTATTTATCACTGCAAAATCAAAACAAATTGTCACCACTAATAGAAACGCATACTGTTTTCTCTTTTCCTCATTCTTTCTTTCAATGGTTCGGCCGACGAAGAGCATGTTAATTCAACAGCGCAGTGATTTCTTTGAATTTGTTCTGTGCGAATATGCAAATGTATTGGATAAATTAATTTTTTTCGCATTCGAGAACAAAAGAAATGTAAACAATAACTTGGTTATGCATAAAAGAGCTTGGTTTTAAAAATTGTTATAATTTGCAGAATATCCAAGTGACGCTGTCAAGACAATAAAACAAACTGAAAACAAATAATCAAACACAAACAACATACGAATGCGAATAAATA
Organism: Mayetiola destructor; assembly: GCA_000149185.1. Classification (NCBI taxonomy): domain Eukaryota; kingdom Metazoa; phylum Arthropoda; class Insecta; order Diptera; family Cecidomyiidae; genus Mayetiola; species Mayetiola destructor. The sequence goes on from GL501433.1 coordinate 1,450,873, forward strand.
AATTTATCCAATACATGTGCATATTCGCAGAGAACGGAATCGACATATTCACTGCGCTGTTGAATTGACATGTTTTCCGTCGGCTGAACCAGATAAAGAAAGAGAGCGAAAAGGAGAGAACATAATGCGTTTCGCAAATAATGAAAAAATTTGTTTTGATTTTGCATTGGTATTTTTCGGTATTTTGTATGTACTTTTCAAATATTTTTGATAGTATGCAAGTGGTTCATACTAGATTTGATGTGAATCTGAAATTTCGATTCAGTTCGTTTTTCCGAATAAAAACGAACCGAATCGAAATTTCATATTCACGTCAAATTTACTTTATTTTGACTCCATTCTACGTTAAAAATCAAATTTACTCTTCTATGCATAACCAAGGTATTGTTTGTAATGGCAATATAGCGGCGTACATGTGTATGTATTGGGCGTACAGGCATAGTGCGCTACACTAGCCCAAATCCTAAGCTGACCGTACGCCACTGTGAAAGACTTTTTCTCCCAATTTGACCGATTGGACGCAGAGTAACGCGTTTGTTGGCATGTGCAAGCCCATGCTCGGTTTGCGATCCACGGCTCGGCGTACCAGGTCTGTGTGTGCTTGATGTCTCCTGTCGAAGCCTGGTTGAACCTAATTGTATCTATTAAGCCGTACATCTAGTTCTTCGGTGGGAAGATTTATCGACAGATCTCTTTTACGGATGGAACCTAATTTTGTATGACGGTGCAGTAGCCACAGTTTCACGCTCTCACGCAAACTAATGTCAATTACATTTAGATGCGTCACAGTGTTTGTGAACCTGTAATCATTATGCATGAATTTAATTGTGAGATTATTGAAAGTTTTATCAAAGATTTATATTTATTTCCCCAAACATAAAACATATCAACTTTTATTTCAACGATTCCACATAATTGGCAACCCCGATCGAACGAATCCATAATATTATTTTCGAATTGAAACTACATCGAATACTTTGAATTTTGAATGAGCTCTACTTTTGGTCATGAAGAAAATGTAAAGAATACATATTCCTCATCGAATCGCCATGAAAAAGTTGATCAAATTGTGCGTAAACAATAAAAAAAGGATGACAGTGAAAATATACTATAATAAAAATGACAGCAGCTCCATCCGTTTTGGATGACATTCAATATTCGATGTGGTTGACAGTGCCTGTTCAAAGTTGAAAAAACTTTTGCAATTTTCCAGATGAAACGGTTAAATGAATTATGCATCAATGTTATCGTATTTTGGAAGTTTTCATTTAGCTCTGAATCGAAATTTTTCATATTGAGCTGCCAAAAGTGCTGTGATTGTTGATATGAAAAATAAACACTTCAAACTTGTCCTCAAAAATAGAAATGCTTTAATGGTTAAGAGATTCATGAATTTTATATCAAAATGTTTTTCATTGCAAATTTCAACGGAATTGAATTTCGCCGATTCCAAACCGACAAACAAACAAGAAATGGCATCTATGCTAATTAAACTAATATTCGTCGGGTTAGACATATCTCAACACTCTCTTACATGAACATTGAACATGAAAACTGAAAACCGAGAAAAACATTGTGGCACTGCATAACAAAACATTTTGAATTCCGGAGTAAACTGAATTATTTATCTATGCAATGAATCTATACGTTCATACAATAATAGACAAAACTACAAAACACATACTTGGATACTGGACACTGGACACATACATTCACAACATTCACAATTATACTCTGAAATGGACTTCCTGTCCAGTTATTCAAATATGTAACGTTCTTGTAAATTCAAATGAATGTTACCGAATACGAATGAATCCGATTAATCAAAAAACTATAGATAGACTTTACGCCCCATTCCAGCTCGTCAGTTCGAATTTCAAAATTCGAATCTGAATACTGAATGCTGAATGCTACCATTTTCATTGGACAATCTATTAGACATTTTCAACGGACAATGCATTTGCAATTTCCATCCGGGTCGAAGAGGATTAAGATAATCTGATGGACGTTCTAACACTTCAAATTGCCAGAAAGGTATAATGCACAATGTAGACTTTAAAATATAGAATGCAATGCATACGAAGAACAAAATCTAATAATGCTATTTTATGCAAAACGTTTCTTTGTACTCTTTGGTTTGGCAAGAAAGTTTTTCGATTTTGAAATTTATTTATTTGCCGTTTATGGAAAAAGTTTTCCATTGTAAGTTGAATTGAAGCGGATAAATCATTTGTTGGGTTCGGTTAATATTGAAAAAGTAATACTACAATTTGAGCACTGCACGTGGTCGCACAATTTTATGTTCAATCATCTCAATTACATACCACTCCAAGCTTCGAACGAAATTATTTTTCGTGCTGTTTGAAACTTCGTGTCGAACAAAGATGTTCCACTATCGATTAATGTACAGTGACATTCGATGATTTTTTTTTTTTTTTTTTTTTTTATTTATATGAGTTCGAAAGCATCCACGTCACCAGTTGCCGGCATATGGCGCTTGAGAACATCACGTATTTTTCTGCTGTCTTATCGCAAACTTATTGACGTGATGTGAAATGAAATTGAAAATTGTTTGTTCTGAATCAATTGTCATCTTGTGTTATTTAGTGATGTGACATTCGTTTCACAGAACTAAATTCAAGCACTCTAGATGCCAGCCAATGTGCCAGCAGAAACATGAATTCTGATGCGTGATATTAAATTTTCTATTTTCTTCTGAATTGATAAATTTTCAATATTTTATATCACTTTCTATCAATTCAAACTTTTCAATTGAAAAGTTTTCCCTTCAGTGATTCATCATTTGACAATTGTGAGTTCTTTATGTTTCATGGAACATATTTTAACACATTGATACGTTGGAAACTGAAAAGTAGAAAATTGGATCACAATGAAAAAAATGATGAGAACAGAAGGGATGTGCGATGTGTTTTTCAGATATAGAATTCGATTTGAAATTAAGCAAATGATACTTTCTTCAATACATTCTTTTTTCGAATGTATTTTTCATTCTTTCGATTCTCACAGAGATGGATAATTTCGGATATCCTGAATCCTGATGTAAGCAGCTTTTCTTTTTCTCAAAAAAGGGAGGAGAAAGAAAAAAAACAGAAACATTAGCGTATTCTGAGTGAGTTGCAGCATTTATTTTTAATGTGACGAATGACGAGCAGAACATGATATGGATGTTCCATGTATCGTTTTATGCACACAAACATGAGTTTTTACCAGTCACCAGCTATTTTTCGGAGACATGCATACAAGATACATATGAACGGCTCAGAATGAAAATGGGACCTTTCAGATTGGCATACAAGAATTGC
>GL501433.1:1517397-1530505 GCA_000149185.1 Mayetiola destructor
GTAACAACGACATCAAACTGATCCCCAGGTTTTTTATTCGTGATGTCCACTTCAATGAGGTAATGTTTTGGTGCCCTCACATTTGTGAGAAATAAAAAAAAATCTCCATCGTTTCCAATGTATTCCTTGTAATATAAATATTTCAAAATAAGAAGTCAAATTTTCATGCATCTTTCTTCATCACTCACATATAATTTTCCGTCGAATATTTCGAAGATTATTTTAAATTTGATTTGCTCCTCTAATGATTCAATATTCGCAATGGATAGCATTCGGCTACTACGTAAAATTAGATATTTGTTATCATTGCTGACTCGAAATGAAACTGTGTGCGCCTCCGAATTTCGAATTTTTGCAATAAGTTTATCGTGTTTATTTTCTTCTAAATAATGATAGTGTAAATTTCGCCTTTTTCTTCCTTCCGGATCGTACTGAGTTACACAGAACAGATTTTCACGTAAATTGAACACAAATTGCACGACTAATCAAGAGCATATTTACATAAATAAAGAATCCTTTGCTATCTGCACTCCATGCGATCTTCTTAAAACTGAACAAAGGTAAGCTATTCCCAAGAGTTTCGCCTTTTTCTACATCTATTACCATCACTCGCAAAGAATCCCCTTCGCTGATAGTAAAAGCGCAAAACCTTCCATTCGGCGAAAATATGTGGTTTACAACAGAACCGTGCTCAAATTTATTTGAATCGAAAAAAACATGTGATTGTTCATCTTTCTTCATTGACTTTACTCTTTTGAAAATTCTGTAAAAAAATGAAAAAAAAAAAGTAAAAATAAAAATAAAGAGAAGTTTTCTGCACAAAAACAATGGCAAAGTTCTAAAAGTTATTGATATTGAATATTCGAACTGATCACTTACGGTTTAGAAAAATTCCTATAACAGAAAAATATGTTTCCGTTCACATATTGAACGTTCGAATACAATTCATAGTCAATAGGATTGTGAAATCTTCTTCGAACTTCCGTCCAATCATTTTTTTGTGAATTTAACTCGAGGTATTTTTCTAGTGTATTCTTTTCATTCTTTAAAATCCTATTTTTTCGATCGGAATCATTTTTTAGCCAATCATAGTAATCAAAAATCTGTTGAAAGTGCACCGATCAATCAAACAACTTTCGGAAATAAGAAAAAAATGCATCAAAACTATTTACTTTTTGGCCATGCAACGCAATTACACTTGGTCGCTTTTGCTCAATAATTTGATATTGGATTGACTTCATCTCCGCATATAGGACTATAAAGATTATGAACTAAAAATGAACTAATCGATTCGACTTTAAATTTGAACTTTTATAGCACGTTATCTATCTTATGATTTAGTGACATTTGATTCTTATTGAATCCACACATCTGTTCGCTTGACAATTAAATTATTATTAACAACATCGATACAATATACAGCATATCCCAACTGCACAAACAGTGTATAATACAGGTGGAGGTGATTTGATTTATTTCCTTTTGGCACATTCTTCGCGTATTTTCATTGTTTCAAGTATGAAGGACATACAGGAATAAAAATAGATCATTTGATGTAGATTTAATCATAGATTTATTTCGTGTTTTAGTTTTTCATTTGTATTGTATTTGATCAAACATCTGGCGAGCATTAAATGAATTTTGAGGCGTTAAATTTTTAAAGAGACAAGCTGTGCTTATTCCATAAAATGATGAATAAAATAGATGAAACTGAAAAAAAAAGAGAATCGCCAATGAAAACTAAAGTATGAAAACTTTATTTTAATTTCAAGGAACTAAATGACAAATAAATATCGTGTACGTGAAACCAATAATTTTATTTAATTCATTTGAACATGAAATCATAATTTATGGTAAATTTTCCTCAACATCGATACTCAATACTTGTCTGTATATTACTTTGATATTTTTCATCAAATTTAAGTTGCATTGCTTCAGCCAAAAATTGCAATTTTACAAACACAGCATCAATATAATCTCGAATTATAGCTGTCCTATAATTATGGCCCCCGCTATTTATAATTTTCAACAAAGTTGGTTTATCTCTCTGAAATTCATTGTTTACGGAAACCTCGCGTCTATGGGCCAAGTATTTCAATGATTGTTCAAATGGAACTTCTTCATCTTTCTTACTAGCAACTATCAAAGTTGTTGGATAAGATTCTTCGCTCTTCATTGGATTATACAAGTGCAAAAGTGGAGCGTATTGTTTGATATATCTAAAATTGTCTTTTTTGTTTATATCGCCATATTGATTCAGTCGGTCACCTGTCAATAAATCATTAATCAAATCAAAATAACCATTCAGAAATGTAACGGCTGAAAGTAAATTTGGACTAATATTTATTATGGCAGCACCAACTAGTCCACCATGTGAGGTGCCATGAAAAGCAATCTTAGTCGAATCAATAATGTTGCTGTACGATTCTCCCTTTAAATACCAAATTCCTGAAATCAAATCCTTGAAGCTTGTTTGAATTTCCAACGATTTTAATGACCACACATCACCAAGCTCCCCACCGCCTCTTATATGGATGAACACTATGTTTTAAAAGAAAAATCTACATTGCAAAAGAACAAAATGAAACGAGGCTGCATATACAATATACAGACCAACAATGGCGTCGAATAGCTCAATGAAAAGAACAAAATAAAGATCAAATCTTGGTAGTATGGAGTCACCATAGCCGCCATAGGCATACACTAAGCATGGCCTTTTTCGATCATCGTCATCCTTCTTTTTTTGAATAATCGTCATTGGAACTTGGATTCCATCAAAACTGCTATACGAATCGTATTGCACTTTTATTTCAATCTCATCCAAATTTGGTATATTTGATTCTTTCCATAAGATCGGTTTCAGCGTTGAATAACTTATGTACCTAGCGACTTTTGCATCTCGATAGACTAGTTGATTTAAATCGATTCTGTATACTTTTCTTTGTATTTTAAATGATCTAGTTTCGAAAAAAAATCCAAATTTATCAAATTTCGAAGATATGAATTGCTCGTCTATCAATTCGATTTTGTATTCGATACGTTGGTTGATTAATGAATATAAATATATGGAGCTCTGTGGAAGATTGAAACTTTTAGTCTTAGGAAAGAATAGCATTTTATTTAGTTCAAACACACCTGAGATCTTTCAATGTAAACCAGAAGTATAAACGAAGAAAATGCAAAGGCTTGCTTGAGAACACCGTGGTTTTCGAGATTTTCCTTAAATTACATTAAATAATAATAGGTATTCGAAAAAATAAGAAACTTAAGCAAAGATGCTGAATCGCTCACTCATGACCGAAGATCGCTCTATAGTAAATGCGTTTTTTTGCTTTTCTGAATTGAGTAAAGAGCAGGTCAAGCACTGAGTGAACAAAGCGCACTTTGCATCCAACTTATAGAAATTAAATTAAAATCGACTTTTCGCGAATATTTTGGATAAAGTGTCGGTTTATCCATAACTATAATAAACTCTTATTATTAAATGCAATGTCTGACATTCATGTGAGAAAGCAGGACTGAAGGCCAGAATTCTTGCAAATGTCATTGAATGTCAAATATTTCATTTAATAATAAAAGTTTATGATAATTATGGATAAACTGACAAAATATTCATGAAATTGAGGTTATGATTTTTTTTTTGTGCATATCAACTCGGCAAATCACGTGTGATACATCACTAACTCAGAGCACTCGGTGCATTTCGACATCGTTGAATTTATTAGTAATGGGATTTCAATATTTACTCACAGGAACAACAACATCAATATAACGTGCCGGTTTTCTGCTTCTCAGGTCGATTTCAACTAGATCATGTTTTGGTGCTCCAATATTTTTCAGAAATGAAAAGAAATCGCCGTTATTGCCGACGTATTCCTTGAAAAAGGCGAAAAAGAAGCCAAAATGAATAGATTTCTACTTGAATTTCTTGTTAATTGATGTACGATTTGCTTATCGTATACATACATATATTGTTATCATTATTTCCAAAACGCTTAACTTACATAAGATATATTTACATCTAATTTGAAAATTCGTCTAAACTTCATTTTTTCATCTAATGATTCAATATTTGCAATAGACAACGCTTGGCTGTCGAATAAAATTAAAAATTTATAGTCATGACTAATTTTAAACGTCATAATATCGTCATCTTCTTCACGAATTTTCGCAACAAGCTTATCAGGTTGATCTCCATCTAAAAAATGGTAAAATAGATGTCTTTTTTCCTTTCCTTCTGGATCGTACTGGAAAATATCAATAAAAATAATAATAGTAGAAGTCACTATAACTTATAATCATGAAGAGGCGTACATAAACAAAAAAACCTTTACTATCACCACTCCACGCGACTTTTTCGAAGCAATATAGCTTCAGGCTATTTCCATGAGTTTTGCCAGTTTCTACATCAATTACGAGAACTTTGTTCGAAATTTGATTCTGAACACTGATCGTAAAAGCGCAATATTTTCCATTTGGCGAATACTCATGCTCAATGACCGAACTTCGATCAATTTTATTCGAATCAAAAACAATATGTGGATTTGAATGTTTCATTGATTTTATCCTTTTGAAAATTCTATAAATCACACGTATAAATAGATTTTGATTAAATAGGAAAAGTTAACAATATAAAAAATATTTGCTCACGGTTTATAAATTGATTTTGAAAAATTTCTATACGTGTAAAAAATAAACCCGTTCACATATTGAACATCTGAATACAATTCATAATCGATCGGACTATGAAAAATTCTTCTAATTTCCGGCCAATCATTCTTTTGTGTATTTTGATTGAGGTATTTTTCCAGTGTATCAGCCTCGACTCGAAGCATCTCTTTCTTTCGAAAAGATTCTTTTTCAAGCCATTGATAATAGTCATAAATCTGTTGAAAATTCAATTATTTATCAATCGCACACTGTTCAGTGGTCAATGCTCAAGGAAAATGGCAACTATTTACCTTTTCTCCATGCAGTGAAATTATATTTGGATCATTTTGATCGATAGTTTGATATTTAATTGACATCACACCGCTTAGGACTATAAAGACTATGAATTTAGGATAAACTAATCAATTCGACTCGTAATGTGAGTTTGATAACGTCTACCTTTTATAAAGCGAACATACATTTTCGTAGTAATGAACTTGACGAATGATGTCAATACGAATTACAAATGTATGCAGCGATTTGATAGCATCCCAATGATGGTTAATAATAGAGATAAACATAGAGTATCATTATTGTGCATTCTACAGAATTTCCTTTTGATTTTTTGGCGCCTATCCATTTTTCAAATTCAACGGATAAAAATAAACCCAGACAACTAATACACATAATCACACGTTTAATGTTCAGTTGACGACTTGTCTATACCTTATTGAATACAACACAGCTGCGGTTTATCAATTCTTGAAATGAATGCGATTAGTTTCGATTGAAATTCAAATTGAAAACTATGCTATCGAAAAAACCTGAAACTATATTGTTTCCGACATAAGTTTAAAGCTAAACGTGCATAGCTCGTTCGTAATATTATTTATTGAAAAGAATGCTTGTCGGGCGCCACATACTTAGTGTGATTACGGTTTTATATTATGATATTTGCTGTTCGGTAAGCAGTATTATTTTGTCTCAAGTTTGACTTTTGTTTCATGAAAATTGTGTGTGGTTTTAACATTTTTTGAAGTTTTCAAATATCAAATAGTGTAATAATCATAATTTTGTCTTTGACCGTAAATCATCATCTTTTATGATTCGTGTTCGTAATCCTTTTAATATTATTCTTCCAAGCAAACGAGCCCTTCGACCATCGCTCATTAAATCGACATACATTCATTTTTCACTTCACCTAACACTACGCTTTCCCTATGGACGAACAATAATAATAATTATATTCATTATATCCAATTGTTATCAATCGTTGATTCTGTGCGGCAAGTTTTTCGTCTTCAATAATGGCGTTCAATTTAGTAGCAGAATGTATATGTAATCCATCTTCCTACTGCATGTATATCTTTCGAATGCCAGTTATGAATATTTTATGCAGATATCTAATAAATATCTAACGGACGGAAGGAATGAGAAAATACCAAACTGAAATGAACACCGAATAGAACTCTGCAGGATCCAACATTTGAATGCCAAATACGACGTCCAAAAGCACCGAAAAATCTATTTTACATTAAGCTCTTATATGGAGCTTATGCATTAGGTGAAATGCAGCCAGGATACGGATAGTTTATTTCCTATTCACTTCATTAAAAACAAGTTTTAATGCTTGCGGTAAGGCGTTTCATGGCTGCTGATCTATCTGCTCCGATTTCCGTTTTTTATTCATCAAATTCAAATTGAATGCTATGCCACGGAATTGCTCAGTAGAGAAACCATCATATATTTTATGCCGCTTTTTCATTCCATTTTTTTTTCAAATCCATTTTGAAGATACAATCGTATATTCATCATCTAAAGGTGGAACCAACCACTTATTATTTCTTTCTATTTTCAATTCAAATTGTGTGAAAACACTTTTATTTCACTTCTCGAATCATGATGTTTCATTTGAGTTGGAAACATGTTCGTGTTCGAAGCATTGTTAACTGTAGACTGCAGACTTTACACTACTTCATTTGCATGAAGAATGTATTTGAATTTAGAATATAAAAAAAATATCTACTGCATTCTAGAAACTATTTCATGAGTTTTGCGTTCATTAAATAAGTGAGTATTGCGCATCAATCCTTAAAAATTTTAACTTTTGACGATTCACAGTTTACTGCTCATGCAAAAACTAAAAGTAAAATTGAAAGGTAATCTACTGAACTAATTCATATGGGTGTGGATTGTTGATGGTTAATGTTAATTCCGTTTTCAATTTGAATTATGTAGCACGGCAACGGGAAGTGGAAAAATTGCATATTGCACATGATTAGATTAGCGATTGCGGCTATATTGAGCACAATATTTCGGAATTTAGATTCGATTTATGCCTGCAACCGCCACAAAACTTGTATTTCAAGATGTTTTCAGTGTGGCTAAAAGTTTCAGCCTGACACTCCATTCCATAAATGAAATTATATTCAACTATAAAAGTCTCCCCTGCGTGTAAAAAAAACTCACCTTTTTTCAGCTCGAAAAAATATATTTTTGAATTATACCATTCATCAACATATTTTCGCTACTGCCTATAGATCAAAAAATGCTTGAAATGTATACATATTTGAATCATTTTGCCCTCTCAGTTATTTATTCTTGATATTCTTGCTGATCATGACAAAAGCCCATCAAAAAGATTAACAAACGACAAAATTGTCCACTTCTTAACGTAACAAAAAAAAAAATCAATTAATAATTGTTTTCAATTGCGCTAACGTCTACTTTTTTCTCTTTGAAAATTGTTGTGATGTTTAGTTTTAAGTACCAAGTTGTAAGAAAACACTTATCTTTACTAAAACGTTTACCTATTCTATCACCATGAAATTTCAATGGGTTTTTCATTCACTCGAAGATTACCCGTTTACAACATCGTTCGTCCATGTTTTGGTTTTCATTGAATTTTTTCGAAAATAACGTTCAAATATTTTACAATTAATATTATTGTTACCACCTCGTTAAACATTCATATGAAATTTTTTTTTTCGATTTGCTGAGTTAATTTTCCTACATGCGATGAAAAATATTTCTTTTCCTGAGAGATAAAAAATCAGTTTGTATTCGCACGAGATATAATTGTACGAGCTCTCTTCGCAAAGATCCATAGCGAACCACGTAACCAATGAGAAAAACGAAATTGGTTAAATGGATATGGCACGTGGCTTCACCAATGACATCATTTACCGAACAACTATACAATATAGAATTATATATTTTATATTTTATATTGTATATTCTATATTGTTTTTTTCGATAATAGTGTCAAAGATGGGAACAATTCGAGACGTTGTGTGAATAATTTGTTTTCCAACTCCTGTTTGCGATAAATGAATTTTAATCAATGTCAAAAATATTACAAAGATTAATTGTTGTTTATTGTCAACGTATACGAAAAAAGCTTCGAAATTTTAAATGGTTCGTATCAACATGACACATTTTATCTGGTATTAGGTGGGATTAACTTCGCCATCCATTCATTTTTCTTAATGAAACAGTGATATGAAAGCATAAAACATCGCTACTGGAGCAATTAACTCATCTTAGTTATTTTACTGAAATTTCTTTGAAAAAAATCTTAAATCATTGCTGCTCTTTATATGTATTAATTCACGAAAAATGAGGTGTTTTCTCTGCCTGAATGGAAATCCTATTCAATTTATGAAAGCAATGAATATAATTGACTGCATTGAATTGCTTCGATTGAATTTCATGCATGAAATATTATTTATCTCCCTTCAAATATATTTAACGTGATCAAACTGAGCGAATAAATTTAGATGCAAATTTAACGACAATAGAACATTCAAAACCACGAGAAATATAACTGCTTGAAAAAGTATTCAATTTTTTTGAGAACAACAACAATGATGCCCTATACGTTGTACGTCTTCTAAAAGTCTGAAATATATTTTTTTGTTTCGGTCTTGAGTTGTTATAGCTTTCCGTCCCAGGTATACCTAGAATATTTCCAGTCACTACGGTCGATTAAATTTACATACTTTCTTCTGTCTTATTTATCTCTGCTTGGTATTTGTTTTTGTGTTATGTTAGAATCCATTTTCTCCATTTCGAAATGTGGAAGTCAACAGATAAAACTCCGAAAGGAGTAGATAAATTCCGAATTCATTGTCACTAGAAGTGAAAATATATATGAAGTTGAACGAGCCAGAGGCTTGAAGCACAGCATAAATGAAAAATATGCACGGCAACAGCCTTAATAGTGTTTTTGGTGATTTGAATACAAGCCGACAGGACGATATAGTGTTTCAACCAGAAAGAAACTTGATTCATATTGGATTACTAGGTATGTATTTATTAATGAGGTGGACAGTGTCAAATTTGCCTGCATCGCTAAAAGCCCAAAGTAGAGTTCTTCCGATGAAGGACCGCTCGCTGAGGCTTCCATTTCTTACGTTACTTTTTCCAACCCTGGTATGAAGTAATGCGAATTCATATTTTAGTTTCGTCGTTTGGGTGAAGGGCGAATAAGATAAATGCGTTATACCTGAACATTCTGCATACAATATGAAAGAACTTAAATTAAACCGTATGTTTTTCATCTGAATTTTAGATATTTTTGAATATAAGGTTGAGCGTATTCTCTTATATTTTTTTTTTGTCAATATTCCGAAAAATTGTTTCCGAAAAAATGAAGGGATCCAAAATGATAACAATAATGAGTTTGGCACACAATGAAATGTGTTTTATTTTTCTTTATACATTTGGATTCCATTTGACTTCTATTGTTTCAGTGGATCCATTTCTATTTTTCTTCCATTCAATGCATTCTTTTCATCTTTTGCCTCGCCTTTTCCATTTTCCTGCTCATTTAATAATGTCTTGTTTATACACCAACATTGTGGTGAATAGAACGGAACTTCACAATTTCCCAGCATTCGTTTTAATAAAACAAAATGACTCCTGTGTGTGCAATAAGAATATTTTACAAGCCGAATATATAACCAAACGTATATGAACGTGACTATGTCCATAAAAGTATGGAACATTGTTGAACACAAAAATATTGAAGTTCATTGTTTGAGATACAATATACAATACAATACACAATACATGCATAAAACAAAGAAAAAAGACGCATTCACAATTCAACGATCGATCTGAAAAGGTCGACGATAAATTTTAAATAAAATATTAAATTTTATGGTTCTGTTTTTCACCAAATTGTCATTTGTTTTGTGTTTCTCTTATTTTCTCTGTTGCCTTGTCAGTGTCACACTTCGCATGAATTATTAAATATTTTTTCCCCTTGTTATGGTGTTCGCATTCAGGTTTCACGTTTTTTTTTTTTTCGTTCACTATATCCTCGAAATTAGTTCTTGCTGTGGGAACAAACCGAAGAAGCGATCAAAGAGAAATTGAAATGTACAAATTGAAACAGTTGCAATGTCTGCCAAGAAAAAAACTTGGCAAATTTCATATTTCTCGAAAATTCATCGAAAATTGATTGAAATTTTTTAATAAATGTGTTATATACATATACGAAATATATACATATGTGTGCATGGTTCATGGTTTATCTTTTTCGATGAATATTTGGTTGAAGATTCTGTTTTATTATATATGATACAATTTTTAACCATCAACAGAAAAAAGATAACGAAAAAAATCGAATCAACATGTAAATTTTCAGATGATGGCTCACCATCAAATAAAAATGTAAATTAGATTCGCTCTCAATTTTATCTATATCCATCCTTGATCATAAGGCGTTATATGAAATGAAAAAAAAAAATGGAAAAGAAACTATTTGTTATTTTCGATGAAATGATGATACACGTGTATATTGTATATGAATATGTATGCAAATTGAATACTATGTGTAATGTGTACGTAATTCATATGTATGTGTATGTCCATTTTTATATTCCACTTTAATGGCAGTTTCATGGATTATCTTATATCCATTGAACATTGAGCGAACTATGTTGTGAAAAGTGAATAGCACTCTCCAATTTCATTTTAAATGTTAATGTTAAAGTATTCATCGAGTAAAAGTCATAATTTTCAACAGCATCTTTCAAATAATGATAGAAACAATGAAATAAAAACTTCACAAATTTTGCGCATGAATATATAAATGTAGATCATGCGGCATGATTCAAAATCCCATCGCAATCTGAATATATTTATTGTCATAGATTTTCCATCAATTGAACACTGTTTCGATTGCATTTTGTAAAATGCATGCATGAATGAAATGCATTCGGAACATTAATCAGTACAGTACAGGACAACTTTAAGCAGAACTATAAATCTAAACAAATAAAATATTTGTTCGTCATCGATATTATTTCAGCAAAGAATGAATTCAGAGAGTCCAGTTCCTGTCTTTTTTAAGAAAATAATTTTTTATTCAAATCGGTTAAACTGCAATTAAATGCGATTAACTTCGGAGCCTGCCATCAATATCGCAATTTATTTGAAGTATTCAATAGCAAAATGTCTGCAACATCAATTGAATTTTGATTAGTAAATTGAAAAGAGAACAAATGCCGCAGTTCACGCCAATAAATATCAGGCAATGCATCTACTGTCATCGCTCAGCTAAAACCTATTAAATTATGCTTCAACAAATTCATGCTAATGATGTGCAATCCGATGTCACAAATGCCACACAGCATTGGAATCTTTTTTTATTTGAAAAAAAAAAGTGATTGTATTTGTCCGCACAATGTAACAACAGTCGATTTTGTACAATGGATTCAATAAAGGAGTAAAAAGTGGCCATATCGAAATGTATAAATCACGGTATGTGAAATGTAAAATTGCATTAATTTTGTGTCACGTTCAACCCAACGCGACGTTATTTTTTGTTCGACATGAAAAAAAGCTCACTGTAAAATTTGTAAGCTATGGTAATTGTTATTTCAACTGTTTCATGTGCACATATTTTCGAGCTTCGAACAAAAATCGGAATTGATGCTAAACAAATTAGTGTTCTAATTGACGAAATCAGCGACAGTGTTTGAAAAATAAAACAAATCAACTTTCAATAAAAACCCATTTGGAATTGTTTGCGACCGTACGGTATCATAAATAACTTCAATCTATTATAAATCTCTTTTTCAAATGAATTTTCAAATTGAAATTTACGGAAAAAGTTGTTAAAATAAAAATTGTTCGGATTTCAATGAGCTGAAACGTCTGAGAATTTTTATCACATAACAGTTTTTATCATACACGGAAGCTACATTGCGAAAATCAGCCTCAAATTTGAAATCTTCTCTTAAAGAGATAATTGAACCTAAAATTATTCCGTTGAAAATGAAATGTGAGACATGCATGCATATTGCATATTAATTGTGAAAAATTTGTCGTGAACATTGTGTGTCCACAATGCATAATTTTTCTTGTTTTCTGTTTAGTTTCATCACAAGATTCTTTCTCACTTTTCACTATCCGCTATTCACCAGAGAAACCAAACCAAAAACCACATAAAGCGGGAAAAAAGTTTTTTATTAATTATTATTTATGTTACCTCATGCATAAAAATTGTGCTGTTCAACTTTATGCCTGTAAAATATACAATTACCTTTTGATGGCATTGGCTAACTAAGCACAACTTCCTCAGCCGGTGTGATTTAAACGACAACAGCAACAGCATTATCAACACAAAATGAAAATATATGCATTTATGGGGATTTCATTATATAAAAATGAAAATTTTGCCATTTTTTGCTTTCGCTAGCCAAATCATTTGCTGAATGCTGTGCAAAATTTCACATAAATTATGTCAAAAAACAAAATCGAACTAAACATTAAACATATGTGCGTTTACTTTTGTATTGTCTGAACACTGAACACATCTAGATATTGTCAACAATACGCGAACGTCAGGTGTTATTTTACCCATGCTGGGATAATATAAATGAATAATGAAAACAAATCCCACGAATATCATTAAAATCGTGTCGCCTATTCTGGAATGAATTTGATTGCAAATATACAAATGAATACGAAAAATTTCCATCGAAATGTATGGAAAAATAAAATGTTGAATGTGCATTTGAATTTTCTTTATTCATTTCTACGTGATGTAATTTAAAAAAGGCAAAATTAGACAGAATTCCCAAAAAATGAAACTATGAGAAATGATAAATGAACCTATTTCAATAACTATCTTCCAGTCTACTATACATCAATGCAAACTTTTTTATCGTGAAGAGGGAGTTCTCGGAATGATCCCTATTGATTTTGGAGGTATGAGGCCTCATAGAATTTTTTTATGGCTACCGCGGTGTACCCTATGAAAAAAATTTCTGAAAATTTTTTGAATTTTTTTTTTTCGAATTTTTTTTTTCTGGCTAATCGATTGGAAATCGTATAAAACGGGTAGAAAAACAATCTTTTTGGCCAAGGGTTCTGCCTTGCATGTTTCGAAAAGAAAATCAAAACATCATTTAATTCAGAAACTATTAAAAAATCATGAAAACAG
>GL501433.1:1563003-1637922 GCA_000149185.1 Mayetiola destructor
ACTGGAGTACTCGGATGAAAAAAAGAAAAGAAATGAATCATTCATGTTCTCGTTCGATACGGTTCATACTTTATTTGCTAATAGCAAAATTGTTGTATTGTATTTTAAAATTTTCAGCTTCCATCTGATATATTGGTGAATGGTGTCTGACTTAATTTTCATGCTCTTACAAAAAGGGGCATGCAATTCATATTGAACTACCACAAATTGATTGCACACATATTCGCCGAAATTAATTTTAATTGGTCTTCGTTACATCGAATAAAAATTATAATTTGTTATCGATGTAAACACGTTAATCAGCATTTAAATTAAACCCCGCATGACTTCAACTTTTTAAGGTTCGTTATTATATAATGTATATAAATACATAAATGTATTGATTATGATACGCCACAAATCGATTTAAAACAAGCGGAATTCGATTGTACCGAATTCAAATATATGCACCACAATGATGGTAGGTACTAAACTCTAATGTGTTTTTGTATTAGCTATTATCCAATCAAAAAAAGTCAAAGAACATTCAAAATTCTTATTAAATTCATAATTATTAAAACATCCTGGCAGAATCCTAAAGGTCTCTAAAGAACAACTAAAACCTGGATTGGGACTCTATGATGGAGTGCAGCTGATGGTTTCCAAATTAAAAAGTTTCTTAAGAAATTCTTAGTTTTTGCATAGAACCTGATTAAATCCCACAAAAAACTGATAAAATTCCATGAAATTTCAAAATTCACTAAATGTGAATTTTTGCTCAGAGAGTTGGATAGAATTTAAATTTGCAATTACACACCAATTCTCCGATCCTGAATGATGAATGATGAAGAATGACTTGAGTAAAAAGACTAAAGAAAGGGAGGATGACTTACCTTTAGGTGGATTAACGTAAATTGCACTACGATACAAGCTCTCTTCATTTTTCCAATCGGCATTTCGGCTCATTGTTTTCACACTGTAGGCCAAAATGGTTAAACCAATACAAAATATGGCGGCAAATTGTTTTCGCTGGTTTCTTAATACACCACGACTCGGTTCCATCAGCTTACTGACACCCAAGCCGATTAACAGACAGTAACCAACACTGGGCAAATACAAAATACGTTCGGCTACTACAAATCCAACGTAAAAGAATAAATTAGCGGCTGGCAAAAATGGTAGTGTTAACAATGCAATAGATAGCACAATAACGGCTGATGTGGTTGTCGACGGATGTGATATATGCAGATGATTTGTATTCGGTTCATTCGGTGATATTTTGATTGGACCGGAAGCCAATGGATCCGTTTTTGGTGTTGCTTGCTGGATCAGCGCGTTTTTTCCATTTGTCGTCGACCTGAACGTTGTAATATTTTTAAAAGAGCTATTTTTATAAATATTTCGATTCGTTCCAATTGTTGGGTCCGATATTGTGGTTATTGCAGAACACAAATGGGTGTGCGTATCTGTTACATTTAAAGTTTGTGCTAAATGTGATGCAAACGAACTTGGTTGAATATTGTAGGGTTGATGACGTTTACGTGGCGGTGATGGTGAATGACGAGATGTAGGACATTCACATCTTACTAATGGCACATTATTATTATTTATCGCACGACACGAGCTCGAATGCCGTATGCTCGAGCCCTGCTTACACACTTCACACAAACAGTCATTGATTTTTGTTATGTAATTATTATTATTATTTATATTATTGTTGTTGTAGTTGTTAATGGTGACACTACTGCACTGAACGTTATTATTACGATCAGAATAAACTGACTTTGGTTTGCATTGGTTATTATTATTATTGTTGTTGCTATTATTATTATTATTATTATTATTATTATTATTATTATTATTATTATTATTATTATTATTACCATTATTATTAAAATATTATGATGTGCCGTTAGATTATGGTTCAAAGGTAATTGAAATGCTTTGCGTTTCTTTATTGTACGCGGTTTGCGGTAATGAACATTTGCCATAGCTTGCACCACTTGCATTCTTTGGCGCAAATGATGTACATTAATTGCAATGACAAATGCTAACACACTATAAAATAACAATGAGATTAAATTGCGTAAATCACATAAACAATTCAGTCTTGGTATTGCATCCATTCCCCAGTCAAAACTTAACATAGACGGATACAGCAACAATTGGAAGTTGAATGTTGGCAAATATAAAAATGTCAGGAATCGGGTTAACCATGATGAAGATTTTGCAACTGGATTATCGGCTTTTGAGAAGTCGGTCGCATTTGCAGGCAATGAAAGACGCAATAAAAGAATAAAAAGCGTCGTTGAAGTAATTATACCGAGTGACCGAATGCGATGCTGTAAATAAATTATGGATAAGAATTCATTTTGAGAATGTAATCATTCATGACATTGCTGTGCATATTGCATTATTGCATATAATGCTCAACGCTCACATAGTATGTCTTATGCATATCCGAATGTAAGAATAAACAGAAACGTAAGAGCATATTACGAAAATAAATTTCACTTACTTTATCCCGATAACCATTTGTTGCCCGAATAATATCATAGAGTGCACATAGAACTAGAGCGGTTGCAGCTGTTTCCTTGCATAATACAGCTGCTATCGAGAATACGATAGCCAATGTCAATGATGACCAACTCTGTTTATCGCCTCTCTCTCGCCATGAAACATGTTTGCAATATGTTAAAAATGCTAACAAATAAAAAATGCAGGCGGCTATATCGGCTCTACCAACAATACCAGCCACAGCCTCTGTGTGAATTGGATGCGATGCAAATAATGCACCAGCCACAATCGTTCCCCAAGATGATTGTAGCAAATGACGTGCAATTTTTACAACGAGTACGGTTGCTACGCAATGCAGCAGCACATTGACCAAATGGTAGCCAAACGGTTTGAAGCCACCCAATAGATTATTTAGTTTATAACTAAATACACACAATGGTCGATATGATCCATGCGATCCGGAATCAGTAAGTTGTGTGCCCCAGAAATCATTCAGCATCATTTGAATCCATGGTGTGGTGAATATTACATCTGGATTCCCCAAAATAGCTCGTCTACAATAACACATATATGAAGAATAAAGGATAATAAATAATTTGGATTAAAATATGATCAGTTGATAGCTAATGACTGATAATAATAACACTCAAAGACTAATTATATCGGAATTATTATTAGTCATGTGATATGATATGAGGATATAAGCATTAATTTTTCCCATTGTTCAAGTTCATCACAAAATTCAGCACATAACACCGTGTAACAGACCCCGACCTCACAAAGAGACCACATATACTGCGTTGTAGGGGAGGGGCCGAACCTAGCTCACTGCCACTTCCCGTTTGTAATTCCAAGCTAAAACTAAAATTTACGGGCCATTCAAAGTTTTTAGATATGAGGAAATTCAGATATTATAATAGGTGCTCGAATGGTTTATTCAAAAGCAATACTTTTTTAGATGTACCGAATAAATATATTAGGTAATAATTTCAATTTTTCGGTAATTTATTTCTATTTGAATGAAATGGATTTCAATTTAATGTGTGCTTCATATTCAACTTGCTAGTGATAAACTTCAAAGAGAAATGTTAAAATTTGAGCATATTTGAGTTTTCAACCCCAGTAACTTGTTATTCAAGATAAATAAACATCAAACTAGATCGAAGTTCGAAATATTTGTGTATTAAGTATGAAACTTATGTTGACATTGGTTTTGATTGTCAGTGTTCCATTCCAATAATGATTTCCGCTTATTAATTGCTCACTAAAACTTCTAAAGATTGCAGCTATTTATATTAAAACGGTCATAATTTTTGAACACAAACATGAAATTCTTCTGCAAATATTCAGAAGATTTGCAATATTACCGAAATCCATAGGGCTGAAAGATGAACTGCTGTTCACGTTGAACAGCAAACCAAAGCCAATGGTAATTCATGATTTGAAAATTTTCGAAATAAAATTTGTCGGTTTTCTTGAAAATAAATTGTGTTGGTTTTTCAAGTTTACCAATTGATTGCTGTTCAAATTTCATTTGCCATCACATGATTACGATCCGTGTCGATTTTTCATTTCAACACTCACTATATTTCGTTACTTCACACGTGTTCACTGTTCACAGTTCACGTTGTATGTGCTTTGATACAAGTTTATAATTGCTGGCATTCATCCATTTCTCTTGGAAAGTATTCGAGTGCTTGTTTCCGGTTGCTTTTGCCACATCGAAATTCATTTCGTTGAAATGAAATGTTCGCCCAGATATACAGTGTATAATTATACACATTGTGCATGGATTTGTGGTAATGCTCGAGCATCATTCGACTTGAAATCGAAGTCATTAGTAAATGATGCTTGAGATTTATTCCAAATTCGATGTGTGGCCGAGGCAAAACATCTGCTTCCGAACGTGCGTTCGTCGAAAACATATAATAATTCTTTATTGTACATTCTCGAAAACTACGGAAACCGTTATTTTTTCTCTTTTTACCGACATTCCAGATTTAAACACATAAAGTTCATAACTCAAGTCAAATCGTGCAATGCATGAAAACGATTTTAATTCTATTTCAAAACCAAACCATTGTGGTTTACAGCTACAGTTCAACTTTCGTTATTTCATTGAATGTTTTCAATGTTCATACGTATGTAGATTGTGGATATATGAAAATTCGTCTTGTGTCGAAATCGGTGTTCCGAAAATCACACAAATAGTGTTTTAGACATCCATTCCAATATAAATTAGAAAATCTTATATATTGTAAAATATTGACATATGTCACATCAATTTTTGATCTAAAACGTAGCAATGTAAGAAGAACTAATTTACGCAGACCGCGCTCATCGTACATGTCGCTCAACAAGCATTTGATGAGATGATTGAATTTCTTTTTTCTTGACTTCTCCAAATAAATGGCACATTTTTAAATCGAATTGTGACTTTATATTACAAAAAAAATAACAATTATAAATTTAAATTTTTAATTTTGGATATTTCTTTATAAGGAATTTTGAATCTTGAAACTTGGAAATCAAATTTCTTAAGTTGATCTCATTGAATATTCATCATAAATACACTGCCAGGATGATTCTCACGAATAATATAAATTGTACATGGATGGAATATGGATTGACAAAATATTGACATTAAAAATGTAAAAACGCAGGCTAGAATTTCAAATTATTGGAATGAAGATTGTGGATTTTTTTTTGTACTCAGAGGAATGATTGATTAATATCGCTATTCATAGTTCGAGAGCAATATGTGACTTCGATCAAAATTAATGATCCGAGGAATAAACCAATCTAGTAAAATGCAAAAAAAGCTAATTTTTCAACATTTGCGGTACTGAAGCCACCACTCAGGTAGCACCAATAAAAACTTCATCTTCCGTAAAAATTTGAACGAATTTCATAGGTTCAGTTCTCGAACAATGTTGATTTAAATACAAAAATTGCTGGTTTTTTTATCATTTGCTGTACTGAGGCTACCTTTCAGGAGGTTTAACCAGCACAACTACTATGTAAAATCTCAATACCTTTGTAAATTACGTCTTCTGTCAGAATTTGAACAAAATCAAAGCTCAAGTTTTCGAAATAATACGATCGAAATGCAAAAATACACTGCCAAGCTAAACTCGGTAGTAGTGCTTGATGTGTGATTCGAGGTTTCATGGAATATCGAAATCACCAAATCGATTTTTCTTTCGGGCAACTCAGGGTGTAGTAGATGATTTTAATTACTCATCTAGGCTAAGAGAAACCTAAATCAAAAGGGAAAAATATTCATTGGCTCAAATATTCATTTGTTCAAGGGAATTATGCAAATCGATGATAATTATTATCATTTTATCCTATGTGTACATTGTACATTGTACATTGAACATCACAACAACTTAGATACGTTATAAATTCGACGACCAAAATGACATCTGATTTTCTTTGACAAAAGGACTGCCTCTCATAAGTGGACCAAAGTTTTGGGCTACAACATCTGGTCCGGTCTCTATAAAAGGACCCCCTCTCATTTGTGGACCACATGAGGTGGACCAACGTGGTCCTTTTAGTGAGCATTTACTGTATACAAATAATGTATGATTGAAAACAAAATTGGAGAGGAAAATTCGAAAAAAAATGGAAAAAAATGTTTAAAAATTAAAAAAAAAAACCCCTGTTGAGTACACCTGGTGAGTATTCCTAGTGAGCGCTCCAGTAAAGGTGTGGCCCCCGAAGTTTTTTGTTTTATGTTTTCCATTTTTTTTTTTTGGAATGATTCTCGAATAAATCTTTGAAGCCCTATACCGGGACCGGAGTCTAGCGCCAAACAAAAAAACGAGGTATATTCAAAATGATTATTGTGTCAAGTTTCCTGGCCTGGAACAACCAAAAAAACAAACAAACATTTCACGATTTTGAGGCCTTTGTGTCACATGCGCCTGAAATTGAAACTCAAACTGGAACTGAATTTCAGTTTCAGAGCTTTAGAGCTGAAACTGAAATTTGAATGTTGCACTTTTGTACTGTTAATGGTCATGGTGATGATGTCATTGCGTGCTCAAAATGTTGAATTCAAATGATCGAATTGCGGCATATAATTATTATTTAAATATTCGTTTGTACGATGTATACATGATTCGTAAAAAATAGACTTTTTGAAATCATACATCAAGCTCTACTTTCAAGTTTCTTGGCAGTGTATACATAAATATTACATAAAGTCAAAAATTCTTGCTATTGAAATATTTGGGAAAAATTACAATATCATCAACATATTGAATTCTTAAGATTTGGAGATGGTTTATTTTTGGAATAGTTTGATGGATTAAGAGCTGCCATGCTTTTGGTCTGACTCATTACGCGTGATTAATAAACAAAATAAAAAGTTTTGAGTAGCGTATAGGGCCTATAATTCAGACCTGCGATAGACAACTGAAATGTGATGTTCTTAGATACTGTTGTGCATTTTGTGTGTATTTAGAGTATTTCATGTTTATGTCTCTTTTGTGATGAATTTGACATCAACATTGCAGTCATAAATGACAGGGATGCATTCAGTTATTCAAACATTGAAAACCAGATGGAATTAGCAGTCAGTGATGCGGTAATAACAGTAATGGAAAAGCAGATAAATGTTGAACACTTGAACTTCATTTTCAGGACGTCACACATCAAGTGCACATTTGGGTTTCGAAATACAAAATGTTCGTGTTTTGGATCCATACGTACCACGAAATTTACATAACAGGAAATAAAAAGTATGCATGATGGTTGATGGTGTATAGTGTATAGTGAATATACATATACATGCAATCAATCGAAGGAAAACTGCATTCAGATTTTTTTTTTTCCATTCAATGAATAGTGTGCTGTAAATCGATTTCCATTACTAAATCTTTGACAGTTTTGTAAGATAAAATCCTAAAAACACTACATGTGTAAGTAATAGAGAAGAACAATACATACTGTATGTTCAACTCAATAGCATTCACTAAAATGATCAGAAAACTGTTGAAATGCCTGACAATACTTTTGCTCCGTACAAGAAATAAAACGTGTGTTAAACGAGTGGTATTTGCATGGTGAACCTTGACGAACGATAGCGAATCAAAGCTGGAAAGTATTGTTCCGAAAAGTTTCGAAGTTTTGCCCGATAAATCCGCATTGTGTGTCAGTGTCATATTATTTCGTATATGGTTACATTACTGTATTGGAGAAGGAATACATATCCGCACTGTTCTTATGATTTTTTGATAGCTTCTGAATTGAATGATGTTTTGGTTTTTTTTAATGCAGGGGGAACTTCCGGACAGGCTTCATTTTTATTGTATGTATATACGATATTTATACATACTTCATGTAGAAATACTTATGTAGATTTTGACAACGCGCCAAGCTGTGTTTGTAAGAAGCATTACAGCAGAGTTGCTGTGCAGTTCACTTACGCAGGATACTGTGTGTGTATTGGTTTCCACAGCTCTGTTGTGAATGTTTTGCGCGTAGTCAGCTTCAAAACTTTCGCCCTGTCAGAATCTACATAAGTGTTTCTACTTTCTTCTACTGAAGTATGTATAAATATCGTGTATACATACAAAAAATAATGAAGCCTGCTTCTGGACAAAGTTTTTTTTCGAAAATCTGTTTTTCTACGCGCTTAAAAACGAGAAAAAAAAATTTCAAAAATCTTTCAAACATTTTCGATTTCTTTTTTGAATAAATAAAAGAGGGGACCCCTGGGTAATTTTTTTTTCGAAAAACTGTTTCTCTACACGTTTCAGACGATTTCCAATCAATTGGTGAGAGAAAAATAGTTTTGAAATTTTTTTAAAAAAATGTTCAAAAAAATTTCTTAGGGTGCATTATAGCCATAAATGAAATTCTATGAGGTCACCACAATGAAGTCTCATACTTTCAAAATCAATAGGGATCATTTTGAGAACTCTCTTTACACGATAATAGAGCTTGTATTGATGTATAGCGGACTGGGAGAGAGTTATTGAAATAACGACGAGAACGGCACCCAAAACCAATACTTGTTTCACCATTGTGGATGGGGGAAAAGTAAAAATAATATGAATCGAGAATAGAGTATACACTATACACTCAAACTATTTCCAACTGAAAAAGAAAGAAATGGAATGGGTGAATATGAACATAAAATGATGCTGCAAAGCCATAGCACCACTGTGGTATCTGTTTTCCGTTCCACTATTTGAATATTGTTCATTCCTCCATCTATGCTGTGCTATTTTTCAATTTGTGATTCAGAAATAATCGAACTTTAATCGAATCGCGTTTATTGAGAATACCATGTTCAACCAAAAGTAGATTCAATTTTCAATATCTAATATTACCCCAGAATAAAAAAGTTTCGACAATTCACAAAAATACCGTGTAAAAAAGCGTGGGGATTCCCAGCTATACACAATTCACTGTAATTTTTCTGTTCTTTCTTATCCGCTGGTTTTCAGTAAAGCATTATGGCTTTAAAATATATAAGTTGTGCATTACAGTA
Source organism: Mayetiola destructor (assembly GCA_000149185.1). Lineage (NCBI taxonomy): Eukaryota > Metazoa > Arthropoda > Insecta > Diptera > Cecidomyiidae > Mayetiola > Mayetiola destructor. Next base: position 1,572,008 of record GL501433.1, read on the forward strand.
TAATGGATTTCATTGATAGCTTTTGTGTTTACGAGGTTCAACTTTGCTCTTTTTTTTTCAATCGCATTATTTTTAATTCACTCTTCCATCATGATGCACGAATATAGACAGTTTATTGTTGCAATTTGATTCAATGTACATCGATGTCAATTTGACGACGATCCCATTCGATACGAAGGAATACACTATATAGCTATAGCATTAGAATACGCAATGTTGCAAACGATATGGCTCTCCTGATAAAGGCATTAACGGTAAAACGTAAAAAAAAACAAAATAATAATGCGAATCCAATTTCTCGGAAACTCGAGCATGAACAACAACATCGACTCAATTTCCCATTCGAGCAAAGGCAAAAAAAGATGTGCCAGAGTTCACAAAAGTTACAAGTCAAAACTGTAAATTATTCGATTAAATGATGGTCGCGTGATCGTGTAGCCAAATATAAATATAATTATTACGAAGATGCATACTTTATTTTCATCGCGTGGGTTGTGTGATTGGGAAAATTTATTATTCATTATACTGGTCGAAGTGATAGAAAAAAATGGAACGGCGCATATTTTGGAATGAAGGCCTCGTTAAGTTAATTGATACATTAAAATGCGAATGACGGACCTTGGCAGGGCCTGAAATAAATACAGATTTTCCGTATTTCGTGGATGTCTTATTATAATTTATATTTAAAATTGAACTTTTTCATTCAATGAAACGAAGCAGGTCAATCAACTCATCAATTTAAAATGTGAACTAATTATGTGTTCTGATTCCTAGTTAAATATTCTCCTATTATTTTTTTCTTCTCTCTTTTCATCGGAAAAATGAAAATGAAACCAAATAATTTTTATGGAGTTTGCTATTCGCTCCACACTTTACCATTGAATTCAATAGGATTGAATTGGATTGCATGAGTTGATGTTATCGTTTTTCTTCTTTTTAATTTGAAATGTGACTAACAAGATATATATGGTTGGGAAATTGGAGAATGACAAACACAAAATCGCAGCTGGAACATGATTGTGTCTGTGTCATTTATTGTTGTGTCGTATTCATCGCTGTTGGACATTTTCTACCATTTATCTGAATTTATCTGGGATTGGATTCTTTCTCAGTTTCATTTTCATTTTCATTTTCGATATATACTCTGCTCTATGTGCCATATTACGAATCAATTATTTTGTGCCTGAGCTGTGTGGCCATCCGTTTTTGACTTCGGTGCATGTTTCGCAAATGGTGAAGTAGTTTGTGACATCTGTCATCCAGTTCGATGACCCATCGTCAACACAGAATGACAGCCAGCATTATAAATGAAATTCATTAAAAAATATTCCTTTTTCATGGTGTACGTTTCATTGTTAGCTTTCTAATTTGTTTCCCTCTGTAATACACTGTACACTAAGGTGTTTTCGAGTAGTGGAAATTCCAAAAGTGCCTGGTCTCAATCGATAGAGAATCTTTCAAAATATCGCTGGTGAAAGTTTCAACTTATTCGGTGTTGGTCTCACGTCTCCCGATAACTTCGAAGTTTCCGGAATATGAAAGGGGAATTGAGCCTACTTTTGTAGTTTACTGAGAAGAATATGTCACATTTTATTCGTATCGTTTCGTCTCATTTTTCATATAAATACAAAGTGATCAGATTTTCAAAGTGAACTGCAATTAAATGATCTGATTCCCCTTTTTTATTCTCGGAAATTTGGAAGTATCGGGAGAGATCAAACCAGCACTGAATGATTTGAAATTTTCATCAGCGATATTTTGAAAGATTCCTTATCGATTGAGACCAGGCACTTTTCTAATTTCCGTTACCCGAAAACACCCTACTGTACACTTCTACATAGAGTGCGTATATTGTAAATATAGCATTTATTTTAATATGACATTTTCATCCAACTGTCATACACATTTATTCTTTTCCACATTATCGCAGAAAATTCATTACATTCTCCAAATATTTGGGTTTCGCATTAATTGATAATTTTATTGTCAAACACTATGACAATGAATAGCTCTGTGTCTAAATATGAAGAAAATAAAATGAATTCAACCCTTCATATTTTACCATTTCAATTTTAATGAATTTCGTTTCAAAGTCTCTCACACAGATTTTCAAGTGTGTCGGATTTCCATACGCTCAAATTGTGATTGAATATGATGTTTTTGAATTTCGAATTGTTGTTTTTCTTTCTGTATATTTTTTGATTTGTCCAAAAGTTTTTTTTTTCGTCATAGTGTACACATAGAGAATGCAGTTATATCAATAGGCTCTTATGTGCTATTGTGGATAATTCCGACCACGTTCATGTAGCAAAAGCAATTGGACTCTGATCACTAATCCCACACAATTTCACAAAAAATCATCCAAAACATCGAATCATTCGAAAGAAATTTCCTTTTAACGAGTAGTGGCTCGAAATATCCATTATGCAAATATTATGCAATCAAAAAGGAAAGACCGACCAGATGATGTCACTTGTTTCATGTTTGAAATCATGATAAAAATCATAACAACTTTGACTTTGCTGCATATAATCCATATAATTCGTCGACTCGTTATACAGCATACAGAGATCTATTCAATGATTTGCATAAAAAATAATCAAAAATTTGAAGCTTTTCATTTCATCTTTGAGTTTTTCAGCCAGCACCAGCACATGCACATTTCTGGATTATTTGCTTCACAATTTCATCAATATAAAATCTGTCAACGGCGAAATGAAAAGCTCTTTTGACAGAAACAAATCAGCAGTCGAATACATTGTTCTAAAGTACCATTTTTTTTATTTTTTTTTTAAGGTAGAAATGTTAAATAATTGTCTCTCCTCGAGTTTAATCATTTCATGCACAATAAAATATGTATATTCGTTTGGCATTGTTACAATACGCAAAACTTTTCAAGTGACGAATGAATTTGTAATTAAAATGGAAGGGATTGAAAATGTGAAATAAAAACAGAGTTATCCACTGCTATAACGATAAAGAATGAATTTCAATAGTATGTAAATTTCATCGTCAACATTTCAATTGTTGTATGATATTAAAGCTTAAGCGAGGACTATTTTCACAGTCACAGAACAAGAATTGTTGAAATGTATTCAATATGAGTTCAAAATTGGTTTTTATGCAGACATATCTCATTACCACACAATACGTAAAGGTTTTAATTTTCAAAGAAAGATCATCTTTTTCTGAATCCATTGTCGATGATAAACAAGATTTCCCATTTACATTGAGCTCTCAACAACTTTTTTTTATCGCTTCTTGTTTACATCAAAATGCCATTATTTACTTTAGTCGTGAAAAGAACCCTGTCTGCAAGTAAAATAGCAATTTAATATAAACTCGAACGAATAATAACATGAGAAAAAAAAATCTTCTATTGTGACGGTATAAGCTATGAATATATTTGCTCAGAGGAAAAATCCCATCTTGAAGCTGAGATGTTGGTATTTTCGCCGAAAGCCGAATACCGAATACCGAATACCATCCAACTGAAAACCAAAAGGGTCGATTATTGAATTTAAATCATAATATATTTGTATTGAAAATAAGTACACGCATCAATGTGACAGGGAAGAGGCAGCCTCAAATCGTCTCACACAGAAGATGTGAAGAGAGTTAAAAGAATATGGAATGGCCGCTTTCATTTTATATATATTTGAATGCAAGCCTGTCTACATTCGGATTATATTTTAGGAAAAAAATACAGCACGTGCTTAACAAGGCATGTCGTTGAATATCAATCATCTGAGCCACATTTTCTCTAATTCAATTTGAAAACAGCAAAAACACATGAGAATATCGAATAGCGAATGTCTCATGTGAAACCTCAACGAAACCGCAGGACTAGAGAAGTAGTTTTTTTCTTCAAGATTTTCTTATTCCCCGTTGATGATGAGACGTAATACGTATCTGTATTCGCTCAAATACGTTTTTCTGCCGCCTTTGAATCTACAAAATGATTCTGTTTATTCTTCTATGGTGTTGAGGCCCATTTTGAATTTGATCTGAGTTTCTCGAATAATATGAAAATGAATGATGTGATGCAAAAAGAAAAAAATAATCTAAAAGTAATTTCACAGAAATAATCGTATTTTTGTATATGTATCGTATCTAGAGACACTGGACAGATGAAAACTATAAAAAATAAATTATTGGCGTTGCTAAAATGATTGTTGCGCTCGAATTTCAAAACAAACAATGTCGTCCATAAATTTCAACATTCGATACATTGAACAGTAAATGGTATTTGACATCAATTTGAAAATTATCCGGTATTTTGTACCAAATATGTTTTCATGGCTGTGTGCACTGTATACTGTACACTATACACAATATCCAAGGGGTTTCACATAGATGTCTAGATTTCAAAAAAGCTGAGCAAATAATATTTCGCTAATTAAATCCTTTGAATGGTATTGTATAAAATGGTATTCCGACAATTTTCATTGCTATACTTGGCAAGGTTCAATTGAGCACATTGGTTTGGCGGCTCATATCAAAGCGCCCCTTGTTCAATTTACTAAAAAACACAATAAATATGTCGAAAATGCATTGTTATTATTGAAACCAATCGCAAAATGGCTGCATGGACAGCTCGAAGCAAATAACTTAAACTGAATTGTGAAACTTATTTGAAAAATAAAACGAGTGAAAAATGTGCGCCAGAGAATCCATTAATTTCCTTTAAAAAAAAGTAAAAAAATATTTCGGAATTGTTGTGATGCATGTATCAATGTATATATAACCGGTCGTAGTTGATTATATTTTAAGATTGGTAAATTGCATTCAACACGAGTATAAAATAAACCCAAAGAATGTATTTGATCTTTGCTCACACAAATCTCATGAGACCTCATTGCTTATAGGGTAGGTGAATTCGAAAATAATTGAAAAATATTTTTCAATCACAGTTATTGCTGAGACGTTTATTCTAACATTTAAGAATAATAATAACAATAATAGTTTATAGCCGAGGCATTGAGCGTCAAGAAAAAGGAAAGGAAACTGTGAATGAAATTGAAACAGAAAAACATTCCACAGTTGAAAATAATTAAAATTGAAATAAAATTCAGTAAATGGGCGAGTTGCCCATTTGCTCGTGCATCGTCAACTTATGGTCGTGTGTTTTATGGCTTTAGGGAAATCGTAAAAAAATATGTTTGGCGAACTTTGTTAGACTTGAGAATTCGCGATGCTCATAACGTTTAAAGGGCAACTCATTCTCATGGTTGGTTTATAGTTTATCGTATTAACCGACTGCAAAGTGAAAGCGAATATACAATAATGCTTTTGGATATTTAATTTTTCTTATTCGTTTGCTTTTAGCTTGTTCAAATGCATGGAATGGCATAGAATTGCCGCATTGCTGCTAGCATTCGAATTTCATTTTTCGATGCAATCGTTCCGTTTGAGTATGATTTGTTTTTCATGTGCATTTATGTGGAAATGTAGCACCACATGTGAAGACATGTGAAGTGAGATCTCCCATTGTGCGATTGTAATATTAACGATAACGGAGCATACATGTGCTCAATGAGCTCAGACTAAACGAATTTAATCAACACTTTTGGATAGGAATCAAATCGACTAGTACATATTTATCGCATATACACACATAATAATATAGAATATTGAACTATTCTAACTGACGAGCTAACAGTTTCAAATGACTCAAAAAAAAAAAGAAATCCGCGTTAATATTCACTGCTTCAGATTTCGGATCAATTCTTTGCTTTTGCAATAGATTACAATTTACAATCAATAGAAAATAGTATAGAACCCAAACCTTGGAAATGTGAGATGAGAATAAACGAGCGACAATATTGTTTGCTGAATACCGTTTACACGAATGAATGTTGTATATTTTGATGATTTTCGTTTATGTAATTGGAAAATTCAATTCAAACTTGAGGCAAAGTTTTTGCCCTATGCCATGCTGTAAAATATTGTTTATTTGCTTGAACGTCCATCGATATGTTACGCTCATTAAATTAAAAATTATTACACATGGCACAAAAACATAAATATTCTAATGGATTCAACATTGTATTTATGTGCTTGCACGTAAAACGTAAATTTCAGTTTGTATATTCGATTGGGCCTGTCGCGCTCCACCGCGCACACAGTGTAATAATTTTATTGCACAAATCAATCCAATTGGAATAGCATCAGAGTACCTTAATGCATTTTGAACGGTGTTTATAGCAATAATTCACTTGACGGGAGCACACAATCTAAGCACCAATTGCCATGTATTTAACCAATGAAAATCTCAAATACTCTTGCACAAGCGAGATGCCAAACTTTTTTTCGGAATTCGGAGGAGGGCCTGCATCCGATGCTTCAATGGTACGAGTAAATTCAGGTCCCCATTAATAGGTCTTCATACTTAATGTACGGCCGTACCTACGAAGTCGAACAAAAGCGCTAAATTTTCATGGGGAATATAAGTAATGCGAAAATGCGATACAACGCCCAAAAATTCCAGCGTCTATACAAAAATTCCAGCGTCCATACTCAAGTCTCCGTACTAGAGCCCAGTATGGCCGTACCTACCAGAGTGAATAAATCAGAACATATTTGCTCAATTTGACTCTCTCAATAATTTTTTTCTGATAAATTCTGTTTAAATAATGTTATGAGAGAGCATAAGTTACATTTCTCGAAATAAAAAATTGGAAAAAATTGTGAAAAAAAAACAATTGCCACAGGGGCTCGATCCTTTTAGATCTCCATAATTGAATCTTCATACTTGAATTTTTGACTTGAGTATCTGGAGACCTGACAGGTATTATATAGGCCGCTGAAGAATTCTAATCAATTCGAAACAATTCTATCCAATGCATGCTCCACTATTGGAGACTTATATGAAGTGACATTTCGATTTGAATCGAAAAAATTGAAATATTATAAATTATAAACATTAAAAATTGAAAGTGAATAGTTACAATGAAGCGCTATTAATTAGCACTGAATTTGAAATTTCAGCATTTTGGTTCGAATTCGTTTCTAAAATTATTTTTTTTTCACGATTGCTAGAATTCACATCCTATTTTTACAACGTTTTCAATGTATCAAGTCAAATCGAAACGTCAAATATAAGTCTCGAATAGTGGAGAATGCATTGGATTAAATTGTTTTGTATTGAATCGATTCTTTTGGCACTGTAACGCATTCTCGCATTACTTATATTCACTCTCTTACAATTAATAATTTTTCTCTGATATTTTTGTTTCATTTAATGTTATAAAAGAGCATTAATTACATTTCTTGAAAAAAAAAATGGAAAAAATGTGAATAAAAATTTGCCACAGAGGCTCGAACCTTGATTGTACGGGGATATAGGTATGTACATATAAATTGTACTGATTCTTGAATTCACTCGTAATATTGATGTATCGGATGAATCTCTGGTTCGGAGATTGATTCGCAATTGAAATCAAATGTGATATTTTGGATCTCTGACTATTGCTATCCAAATGAAACAGAACACTCGTTACGTTACACAATTATACAAACAATATTAAGAATATAAATTGAACCAACGTAGTAATTGAAATGGAACTCACATTCACAAACAATTTATGTACAATGTATATATGACCATATATCTGTCACAGAATACAGGGTACAACATGCAACGTTCATATCGATTCCACATAAAGCATATAATCTGATTGCAAAAACAAAAAATTCTCAATCTATCGGCCAAGATGTGCAAGTTTTATTTGTATTTTTTCAATATTCATAAATATTTTTTCCATACTTGAACTGATTATTATGCTATAAAATTGAAAAATGATGACTCTTTGCCTTATCATTGACCACATTGAACTCCCTGTATGAAATTTTAATTTCTACAAAAGCAAACATTGTGTACAATGTATTGTATATTCACAAAATAAATGCATCTTCTTCATTTTCAATCCAGGATATTTTTCAGCTTTCAAATACATACATCGATTATTTATTTGAGGACGATTTGTGTGTGAATTGTGAATGCTTCAATGTAATTGTCGTATCAGAAAATGGTGAATTTGATGTGTTTCTCATACTGAGGATGCTATAGATATGTCATTTGCTCTGAATTGAATTTAAACGTTAAGAAAAATGTCCGAGGAGCGTGCTTGTTGCGTGCACACAAATTGAATTGTCAGTTAGAAATGAGACAATCACGGATATGGAGGGTTTCAAACTTTAACATTCAACATTCAACATACAGAAAAATTATACATGTAATATATTAACGTAACTGAAATCAACAAATGAATTAAAATCATTTCTAGTTCGATTGATATGTTCGAATATGGTAGTTGATCGATTGGCTCATTCAGTCATAGCATGTGACGTTATTGACTAGATATTATGAAGTTGGTTATTGAATTGGTGAATGCGTTCTCAGCATTGTTAAACTCTAACAAAGAGCATGAATCCATTGTCGCACCAATAAATTGGAAATTGGTCACGTGTATTCGAAATGCATATATTCATACATCTACGTATACGGTATATGTAAGCTAAAAGCATTCAATCAATATGCATTTCATAAAATTGCTTTTCAAGTTCGAATCATAGAGAGAATAAGGAAAAATGAACAATACGAATATCATAATAAATAAGAGAACTTAGACCAAGAAACTATTGAGGGGACTAATAATGCATCGGCAGGCAATATTTACAAATATTAATATTTTTTATTCTGAATATATGTATATCTGAGACAATATTCATTCACGCCATGAATGGAATTCTTACCAAATTACAACCAAAATGACAGTTTTGAAATTGATCAAACTTATTGACTAAAACTCACAATTAAATTACAATGACTGCCTATTCCTGATTCGCTACGGGTGTGCCAAAATATAATACACTGCCAATTAATTGACAGTATGCTTGATGTGTTGGACTTTTTAGTTATAGTAATTCTGTCGCCTCAAAGAAAACCTAAAGTTCTCCGATGTATGTTTCTGGGAAATTTTCATGCTCCTAGGACCACTCCTCCCTTGGCTACTGATCTTTGAATTTCATTTAAACTCATAATTTTGACGATTTGTTTCAGTAAAATGGGCACGCCCCATTTATATTGGCCGATATCGACCCATGGCTGGTACCAGTCGATAGAGTACATATAGCTCCACCAAATATGGTGAATCCACCGGTGGCATATACTCCAATCCCATTTTATAGTCACTTGACATGATAAAAACGTCTGTGTGAAGAAAAACATTTGGGCCCATAACTTGGTAACCAATGGGTTTTAACCCATAAAAATTCCACTGCGACAACTAGAGTTTGGGTCGAATCTACCAACAAAATTTCAGCCCGATCGGAGTCGATTTACTATGTTTAAAGCCGGGAACAAAAAAATGCAAAACGATTTTAAAGCTTGATTGTGTTAACACATCAAGCAATAATTGCCAGATCACTTTCGTTCTATAAACACTTCTATTCAATACTGATAAATCATTTCATTTAGATTGAAATATATGTGAATATTGTTTGTATATAGATATTGTATAAAGCATACATTTCCAAAATACGAATCGAATGTAAAATATTTATATCAAAAACGCGAATATCGCATTCGGAACTGTTTTTCGGGTCGATTGATGAGTTTCCAGAAATTTTAGAGCAGAACAGAGCATTTCGAATTTTCTAATGCTGAGAATGTGAATACGATTTTTTTGCACAGTCATAGAAAAAAAGTAGAAGTATTTTCTAAAATGGCGTCGCGCAAATTTCCAGAATGATTATTATAGCTTAATAAAGTATTTCCGACTCGCGTGTAACGGGCATCAAGTTACAAATACCAATAATAAAGTTGGTCTACATATGCATATTACTATTACCAAAAGGACACACATGAACGAACTTACCTATCGTCATAAACGAAACCAGCTTCCAATGTATTAAAATAAAGGACGAATGCCAGCGCACAGCAACCTAAGCCTATGTAATCCACGCTGAAAATAAAAACGGAAATTCAATGAAAAACACAATCAACACATCAACACATAAAAATCTTTCCAAATTCCAAAAAGATTGATTCATTGGCATGATGTCTTTATCTTTATATCATAAAGATATGAAAGTCTATTGGAGCAATTACTATTTTATTCTCCGTATTTTCAAGATGCACTTAAAATGATATGACAGTCTGGATATGAAATCTAAATCACGCGCCTATGATTATTTATTATTATTGTTTTTGAGGTGCACAGTTTTTGGCAAATGCTGAACGCTGAATGGAAATAATTAATTGAACTATTATTATTCAATAGTCGTCGGTCGCGATGAAAATTAAGTGAATTTCAAAAAAATGAGTCAAAAGTTGATTGTGACTTTAATTTCGATTTTAATATTTATGTCGATTTCCTATCGAAAAGGTTCAGAATTTTTTCGTTCAAAAACAAATTTATTTCCCTTCATTTATTGTATAAACAAAATATTTTACTTATTCACTGGTCAGACACAAAACCAAAAGTACAACGACGAAAAATAACTTAGCAAATGTTGTTTTGTGGCTACAATTCAGTGAACTCTTTCATATTGCAATATGGTGAGCATGTTTGACGTTCTTTTCGTTTAGTTTCAACATACTGTTTTGCCTTTTTTCAATCTGACATTGTGGTTTCTATTGTCTCAATTTTAGTTAGATATATATATCATTGTTCCCAGAGAGCACAGTTTTAATTTGCCCTTTCTGAATGCTGAATGAGCCAGCATATCTTCATGTTTCCATGCTGTGTCATATCACTACAACGCGTTTCAAAAAAGATTGGGCTAAGGTAACGATAAGTTTTAGCCTTTAAACTTCTTTCTCAAAGAGCTCTTCACCCTATTTCATTCAAGCTTGGACAATGCGGCACAATCTCCAGCCTCTGATTATTATTTTTGTTTTAAGAAGAATTTAGAAAGAAAAATGCTGGTTGGGTACATACACACACAACACACAAAATAAATACGAAAATATTTGTTTTGCTTCTCCACCAATGCTGAAAATGTAATCAAAGAAAAGCCAAAACAACAAGAACAAAATTTAGCAACAAGGAATCTGTTAGCTTGAATTGAGGAATAAGAGTAATGCCCAAAACTGACTGTTATCGGAAAATATAAGATGAAAATAGAGCCTTGTAACATCGACAAATTTCAAAGGAATCGGATTGGAAAAAGACTGCGTGTATGCGTATTGTGTATAGATATATAGCTAAATGAACTCTTGTGAGCCTAACGTCATCAAATAAACTTGATATAAAAACAATGTCGGCACAGCAAAAAATCTTAACTTTTTTATTGTATGAAGGAAACCAATGAATTTTCTCCCTTCGCAACCTTTTCACATTGTTTTTACTGCTCATTTTATTTTGACTTCATGAGAAATGAATGAATCTATGACAATGACAATGAATTTAACATTGTACGGTGGCAAACTCATGAAGGAATGGACATGAATGTATGAAGATAAATAAGATTGTTAGTCGAATTATCAGATTGTGATTGTACGAATTTTCCCAGTCAACAAACAGCATTATCGAGACGAGGAATAACCGGTTTTCAAAGCATAAAAATCCAAACAAAACACTGAAATAGCTCTGAGTTTAACTAACAAAGTAAGTAATCTCCTTGTTGCATCTATTCTTTGATGATGATTTATGACAACTGACTCGTCAGTCGTCACATCAGATGTATTAAGAATCAATATGGCCCATCCAAGTAAGAAATACATTTAGAGCTCACATTTTTCCTTTCTAACGACAATTATGTTTTAACTAAACAAAATTTTTCTTATCAGATCTATCAAATTGGTAGAGTTGAATTTATCTTATTGTCTCAGAAAATTGTTATATGATGGATGTGGATGCTCCGTAGAGCGCACTGGCCGCCTTAAATATTCTCAAATTTTGCTATTCTGTGTTTATGCCAATGCCATGTACGATATCTGTGAATAAAAAAAAATCTAAAAGAAAAAACTGATTAATGATTTTCTATTCGAATAATTTCGAAATCAAGCTCATCTCTATTCTAATGCTTTCACCAAATTATGGTAGTATCCAGGCATAGTAATCCTTCTGTCTTGTGACAAATAAATAATTCAAGATTCTTCGAAAAGTCAAGAAAAGTAATTCATTCTGAAACAATGACTAAATGATTATTCGTCTGTCCTCTTTCTTTTGACTTATTTAGAAGGAGTCTGGGAACCAAAAATGGTACACAATGCATACATATTATGTATTACATAATAGATTCATGAATTTCATTATTTTTTGTATGAATCCTAGACTTTGAAAATCTCGCTTCAGCCGATTTCCGAATATATTCATCTATGCTATCATGTGATGACTTTTTCTGGTTTATTAATTTTTTTTTTTGCGTTGAACGATTTGAATGATTCATCGCGGATATTCATAAAAATTTGTTCATTCTTAGTTCCAACTTGCAGCTCCCTGCCATCATACATTCTACATACATAATAAAGGAGAAAATGAACAATGAATGAGCCATATATAGTATAGAAACCACACAGCTACACGTGTTTGACTATATCTGAACATTGCATGTACAAAATGTTGGCTGAAACATAGTTTAGAAGTCACGTCATGTGTTTGAATGCCTATGTTAGATGTGAAAATCTCGAAAGTTTTTCTTTTCCTCTCAAGTTCTAAACCGATTATTATCAAACAGATACTGGCATGTATTGTGTGCACAACAAGAGGTAAAAAAAGAATCGAAAAAAGAATAGAACGGATCAACACATCATATGATGTTGGTGTTGTTAAGACATGGAGCAATATATTGCGATATATGGTTTGCATCGTGTAAGGGGCGAACATTATCTGTTCTAGCAAAATGTTTGTTTTATTTCGACGAATTGTTCGATTTAAGCAAACTGTATCTGAAATTAAAAATATAAATAAAACATAACAGTATTAATCTTAATGGGTGCTTTCGTTGCCTGACTGTATATTTGTGTGTTTACTTTTGCAAATAGAAACCTATGTGTATTTTGGGACATCAAAGCGATGTTTTCGTACAACACAGTATCATTTTTGACTTTGAAATGAATTGAGACCCCAATACGACGTAAAGCAGACTTAGAAATCTTTTGTTGAATATTCTGAGCTTGATACGACTGCTTTTATTGTTTAAAAATAGTAGTATAACAAAATGCTTGCAATGTTCAACAGATACCCGGTTCGAAGTATCATCGGATGTTGGATGAACAAATCAACTGTTTGCAAAAAGTAAATACACAATTCAAGAATAATAATGAAACGCATGCATGCACCTCGAATTTGTATGTTTATTCTGTTTGTTCCTTATTCCTTTTGTTCACATGTTTTATTTGATATCGACTCTATAGCACATATTACATACAGATTGGGTCCTATGTCGAGCTATTCTCACTTTCTGAAAGAACAGCAATGTAATAGCAAGAGCAACCTCAATAAGTATTCGGATTATGGAATGAATGTAGTGAAAAAGAAAAGATATATTCGTTCACGTATCTCACTATCGATTGAGTGTAAAAGTTTTTGTATAGACAGTGATAGGCTGCCGAAAAAGAGTTGAGTGTACTATACTGATAAAACAAAACTTTGTCGCTGAGTTTGTAATGCATGCGTTCTGACCTAGAATCAAAGATCGAAAGTAATCATTGTTTTCAAAGAATCTCGTTCATTTGTTCATGATTCTGTACTATTCGGATTCACTCAGGCGTCTTCACGGATTTCATCTGTTTTCAAACATTCACCTTGTAGAATATACATATTCTGTTTGCTGTTTGCCCCTTTTAAAAGCCAAATTCCATAATTGTACCACGCGCATCAATCGATAAGTCGGAAGTGCAAAAAGTTATTAATATTATATGGTATCGTGAATGGTGTCATGGAACATATTCCCACTAACAATTCAATCGTCTGATAGCTAATTTGAATTCGGCTTTCATATATTCGGAAGATTTTGAAATATGGAATTTTAGATTATAAAACTGAACATGACATCGTTTACATAAATGTTTTATATAAAAAAAATCGATGGCTCAGGTGTTTTCCGTTCAATTTTATGAATGTTACAGTATACGAATGATAATATAATTTATCATGGTAGCAATTTTAACAAAAAATTGTGTTTTTTCAGAAGAATTGATGCGTGACTGGATAGTTGTTGTACTTGCGATAAATATAATCAAAAAATTGGGGAAAAATAAGAAAGGCATATAATTATAATAATTTCATAGTACACATTTCACCCGTTTATTTATTTTGAAGAGTTCTTTATTCAGAGCGAAGTGAAAGAATTTAATTCAACTGAAATGTTTCTAAAATAATAATCGAGAAAATGAATTAACTTCAAAAATAAGGCCGAAAACTCTTCATTGTCCGATTGATTTTTGGAAGAAAAAACCCAAGCGAAAATTTTTGGCGAGTTTCGGACAAAACATGGAAAAAAATGGAAAAGAGGAGGAGTCAATATATTTTTCGCGCTTAGCACTGTATGAACTGTCATTTTTGTATTTGACAGCTCTCGCTATGCAGATCAGTTCACAATTCAAGTATTATTTTTCTTGTACGAATTTTTTAAAATTAAATTGAAATGAATTCTTTCTCGGCTTACAAAAACATTTGAATTATTACAGTTGCCAAAAAATCTTCAGTAAGTACTGAATACAGTGCTTCTCGTGAAAAATATGTTAACTCCTCCTCTTTTCCATTTTTTTTCCATTTTTTGTCCGAAAATCGCCAAAAAATTTCGCTTGGGAAACTTTAAAATTGCTCTTTGGAGCACAGCTAGCGGTCCCAAATTTAGGAAGCATCTTTGGAAATTCTCATACATTCCATAAGGTTTGATAAAATCCCAAAAAGTTCTGGCGCAATTCCATCAAATCCCAAAAAGTCCGTAAAAATACAGTAAAACCTAGATTTTGAAGAAAGGGAACCAAATGTAGCAAATAGAAATTACCTGTAGTGCACAAAAATATGTAGAGAATTAACTATGTTCCCAATGTGCCAACAATCGCATACAAAATATGCCATTTTGATTAATGCAATGATTAATATTTAATTTGCTCGTAGAATTGAAATATATTTTTTTTTGGCTGAACCGAAACTAGCTAGTGAAAATATCGAAGAATTGTTATCTATTGGCTTAATTCATTGGTTTGAATGAAATCAAACTTTGTTCAAAATTCACTTAAAAAATAGCTTCGAATTCTCAATATTTGTATACTGACTGGCGTATTGCCATTGCATCCACATTCCCATAACATCTCGAGAATGAATGTCTACTGGGCCATAGCAACATATATGTATAGTTATTTGGTTTGTTATAATTAACCCGAATCATTCCCACAATATGATAATATTCTAGCATTAGCTGACATGCATAAATGCATTTCTCTGGTATTATTTAATTAAAAGCATGCTAAAAATGAGTCGTCAAACTAATTTACGAATTTTCTTCATCTCACTACTATGGATTCATGATTTTAACGTATATCCTCGTATTAGGTAAAGTCTGCGAGAATGAAGATAAAATGGAGACGGAGAAAAAACTTTGTACCCGGCTCTCAGTGCAATCTGATGTCTGCAATATAAATCAAAATTTTCTTTCTCTGTGAATCATAAAAAGAAACAGGTATGAATGAAAATATCTAGAATCAATTTTATTTTCTCTCTGAAATATAAAAAAGAAGAAGAATTAACGAAAACAAAACCACAACGAAAATCGACTTGGTGCTAATGTCATAGAAGAAAATTACCCAAAAAAAAACTTCAACAGTTGAAAATTATTTATGTGAAAGTCGATTTCATCAATTCACAATACCATCGCCATTCATTCGCCAAACAATGACATTTAATTCTACTTGAGCTAAACTTTCGATCAAATAGCAAGCGAAAGCAATCAAAAGGAATGTAGCTCATTTTCTCTTTTATTACAATTGATTCATCTCAAACCACCAGTTTTATATGCTTGATAGCTAATGGACATTGGATGATGATTATAAGATTTCTATCCTTCTCTTATAATTTTTTTCTATTCATTCTCCTCGTCTTTGAGTCGGGTTTCATTTGCAGAGATGTTGTATATGTGCAAATGATAAACCAAAGCATGTGCCAAGCGCAAAGGCAAAAGTCAACAAACTTTCATTTAATGAAATACATCCATTTCTAGCATGTTCAAATCATGAAATCCAAATGGCAGTGATGGCGATTGTAAACTGTTTCAATAGCAATGAAAGACACACACTTAATAAATGGAATTCCATATTGTAATGAATTTTTCATTCGTGAGCTTGGTTTTGTTTGTGTGTTTGTGTGTGGCATCTTTGTCATTTTGGTATGTTCTTGATTCTCGTATCTGTTTTTTCTCATTTTCGAATTTTAATTTCTTTAAATTTTTCCTATTTCATACGACATTTGAAAATTGTCTCCTGAAATTCAACTGTTTAACACTTGCGTATCGACAAAACATTTTATCGTAGCGATTGTTTTGTCCATGGGCATCGCAAAGTCATGACAAAACATTTTCACAATTTATAGTTGAATCACGTGCATCATCTCTTAACGAGTTTTCGATTTGGAGGGGGCCATCATTCCCATTCTATTATTTTTGAACATCATTTTTAATAGGTCGCTTGAACATTTCTTCGGTCATATCTTGCAGATCGCAGACGATAGTAGATTCTATATTTGGTCTCTATGTATTTGTATGTGTTCAGTGTTCACCATTCAATGTTCAATGTTCGGAATTTGAAACTTCTTTTCTCTCTTTAATTTTCTTGTATTTATTGCTGTCCCATTCTATTCCAATTACTAAATGCATCGATTCGCGTTTCCTGAGCACAATTACATTTATAATGGCAGCACATATACCAATTCTGTACTGAGCTCCTTAGAAAAATCGTCTAGAAAAAAAGGGAAAAAAAAGAATCGAATAGCTTTCACGATGTGAATGAAAAAATTGGACTGAAATTGTAGAAACTACTAAAAACCAAAGCTGAGATGCTAAGTGAAATACCGAAGAAATATCATGGTGTTGGCTGCAAAACGGTACGACTGAATGACAGTGCATATTTCAATTTTACAGAAGTAATCGGCTGAGTAATTGGACGACATCGTGCAATTAAATTCAAGACGATAGTATGTAGCAAGAACTGAAAGACATTGCAACGATAACGTGAGATATGCAATATTACGAACATATCCACAATCCATAGCGAACGAATCTATTCACGTATATGGACGTTGGGCTTGATACGTTTTCATGTGGATAACTGACACATGAACATGACAACCCCTATTGAGTTACAAACTCTATCCTACACTTTTTTTGTTCTTTTCTCTCTCTCTCTCTCTCTATCTCTTCATTTCATATCAGCAGGAAAAACGTGAAAGCTGTGTACAGTTTAACAGCTTTCCGAAATGTTCTTCATTTAAACGTTTCACTCATATGGAATACAGCATCTCAATTTAAGTTTCAGTTATATTCTATGATTTTAGGTGCAAATGCGATAATCATCATTGGTGTATATTCTCCACTTCAGGCACAACTCGTGCATCCATTAAAAGGTTGATTTTTGATGCTAGTAATAGTTATGGTGACGATGAATCAGGTTGTCACATTATTATTTGCAAGTAGATCAGATACAAAATATGAAGCGGACAGTTATGATTTTGATTTCAATTTCTTATGGCTTATGCGCTGATATCGAACGAGGCATGAGAAATGTGGGGAGAAAAATGTAATTGAACTTTAGGTAGATGTGCGCATATTTTTATTTTCATGCATTTTGAGATTTGAATGAGAACTTATTAAATGAATCTAAGCTATAAAATCAGACGATCCATTTCACGGTCCATTTTTCAATCATTTCATTGAAATTGCTCTTATTATTATTATATCCATATATTACGATAAACGAGAAGGATCATCTTTTGGGTTTTGGCGTACCCATGTTAGCATACAGCATACAGCATACAATTTTGCATGAAATTTTATCTTTTTTACTGAACGTGTTCGTATCCAGAGCGCAACTGTTTCCATCGAAACTGTTTGATGAACTACGTCTATATCTGGTACATGTGAGAAATCATTTAAACCACACATAACTCTAAAATATTGTTATCGCTTCTTCAGGCTCGAGGTATTCTCTTGTTTTTAAGTGATTTCTCCTCATATCACTTTGGACTCAATTCCATTTCATTCGAAATATTTGCAATGACAGCACATTTTCAACAGTACCTATTCTATGATAATGACAATATTTTGCATGCTTCGAAAAAATAATGATAATATAAAAATAATGGCATAATCTAGTTTCAATATAAGATCTATACAACACGCGCACAACACATATCAAATTTCCTTAAACCTTACGAAAGTTGAGAAAAACAAGTGCGCAGACGATGTGAATGTATAATAATATGCTCGCCTTCCTATAAATTATTATTAGATTGAATTGAACAAAATCGCAAGCATCATCAAACACATCATAAAAAAACAAATTTATTTTTCGATATTTTTTATGACTTTTCACTGCAATAACGTTTTCATGTTTTATAAAGAAAGGGAACTCTCCGAATTTCGGGATTTGGATCTAGTGAAAGTGGAAAGTGGGGTAAGCGAATATGATGAAATGATAACAAATTGGATTGAGGCTAAGTAAGTATTTTGCCACACATACAAAAACCTAAACATTCATGTTTTGCAGTTTATACCATAAATGATATATTCTTCTTCCACCAAACACTTACTTTTTCAATATGAAACATAGAGGAATTCGAAGGAAAATATCATAGGCCTGATTAAATAACTGCAATCACTAATCGCTAAACATTTAACATTGCCAGATAGCTGTTGAGCAATGCTCGATCACATTAAACAATGAATTAATTCATTTATTATGTGAATTCGTAAATATAATGAGGAAATTCACTTTAACAAATAAAGTTTTTTATTTCATATATCAACTTTTGGATGGTTAGAATGGTACGAATTTATCGTTCTCATTGTTAACAAACTGACTTCACTGTTGGCACTTTAAAGTGTTTATGTCAAATACAAGCTGAAATGTGTTGACTGAATATAGCCGATGATATGGTTTTTGTAAAATGTTTAAATAAAAATTGCAGGCAAAGGAAATTTTGGTTACTTTAACCTATCGTCGATACATAACACACTATTCGCCGAACAGCAAACACTCAAAATAATTTTTTCCTTCTTGTTTTTGTAATACTTCTGCCATAAAAGAGTGAGTTTTGTAACAGCTCATGCTGGCGAATCTCTTGTGTTGTTGACATAGAATGTGTTATGCAATTCAATGGCAATGTCATGAAATCGGTTCATTGCGCCAAACATAAACGGGAAATGAAAACAAAATGCCAACGACGCCAATCTATACATTACGATGATATATTTGAGTGAATAAAGAAGAAAAATAAAAAGAATATGTACATATTATGATGAAATAACAAATATAGTTCTGAATTGCGATTTGAGATATCGGAGAAGGGAGAAGCCAAATTTAATTCAAAAATATGAAAATAGTTCGATAAAGTTCTCGTTATTCTTTTGGAGAAAATAGCTCGAAGGGAGAAATGTTTCACTTCAACGCTTCGTGGTAGCGTTTCAAGATTTTCATTCAATGTTCACATTTTATATTTTCAACTCTCTCTACATGTGTTTATATGTTTGCGTGCGAATGAAACTTTCTTATCGGATATCCTCCATTCCGTTGCTGTCATCACCACATTTTCTAAACTTGTTTGAAAACTCGAATGAAAAAGAAATGAATATACACGCTATATTTTCTACAATAAACTATAATACAACCAGCATGGTCTGGGCACCATTTACTTTCAATTGAAATAAAAATTTCAAAATATTGAACGAAAAAATAGTGCCGACAGAATGCTCTTGAACATTCATGTGTGAAATTAAAAATGATTGAAATAAAATCATTTCACACAATTGGATATACAGAAATAATTTAATAAGTCCAAAAAATAAGTAAATAATCTAGCCATCAGTGCTTTAGGTTACTCTTTTTTTGAAATGTCTGAAAACTGTTCTGACCCCTGTCTCGACCATTTGGCTAAATGCTTTCACGTTTCATTCGCTCAATATAATTCCATGTTTTTTACTCACAAATAGAATGATAAACTGGACGAAATATTCAAATTTATTTCGTTTCCAAACTAACATCACACTCAATTGCATCTTCGATATGTTTTCCGTTGTTTAATTTTTAACAAGCTACAAATACATGTATGTAATACATACATACTATGTATAGGCCTAAATTCTGCTCTCCCCCAGCTTTTTGAGCCGTGAATGAGCCTGCCAAAGTTTGGCAAATTGAATTCATTTGAATTTGAATACTTGAGTCAAAAGTTGCAATTATACATATAGTAATAAGAAAACTTCATATAAAAAGATATGACACGAAATAGTTCGATAACAACGAAGGCAAAAAATCATTTTTAAATCAAAATAAAAGTCAATGGATCAGCGGGAGAGTATTCTTCATTTATTTGAAATTGCGGTTAACAAATTCATTCTTTCTTTCTTTGCGATGGTTCTGTCTTACAAATCAGTACCCCTACAAAATACGAATATTATTTTCGTATGCTAAGCTCGTGGTGTAGATATTAGCCCTATTCAGGCATTCATTTGGGACTGCATGTTTTGTGCAATCCGAATTGAGTCCACAATTAGACAAGAAGGTGGAAAAAATTAAAGGAAAAAGAATTTTTAAAACAGATTCTGCTTCCTTCCAAAGCTGCTTTTTATTACAACTGTTCTAAATATAAAAGTGGACAAAATAAATAACTGAAAAAAGGAATAAAAATCTTCCAAAAACGACCGGGATTATTCATCGCATCATTTATCTTTTTTTGCCGTTTTTACTTTTTATTTCTTTTCTTTACACGAAATATACGTATACATATGCGAATATACTATATGTTCTATTATTATTTGCTATTCATATACGGTTTCTCTACTATATATATATATATAATGAATGCGCATCACTGATTTTTCTATTGAGCTTTCTTTCGTAATATAAGTCGTGAGCCTTTAAGCTCCCCGATACTTAAAATGAGGGGTTTTTCTCATTTTGGCCTTTCCATTGTCGCTAATATTTTGAACAGACAAAGATTGTTTGTACCGTACTCATTATCGTTAGACTTAATATCCATTTTAATGCATTTAACAAAATGATATTCTTTTATTTCTAGCTTTCGTTGGCAAAATTACGTACTTGCATTGAAAAAAATGGACGAATAAAATGCAGGTAATAATTAAAACAGTGGTAAAATCGTTTTATGTTCATTTTGTGCATTGTGCATATTCACCATTCACTATTCACCCCCACAATATGATGTGGAACATCTCCAAGTTTTGTGTTGGCAAACAGCAGCGGCAAACAATTGCTAACTTCTAGTAGGTATAAATGTGAATTGCATGCATTTTAATTTTCAACAAAAGTGGATAAAAGTAAAAAAAAGGATGTGCAAGTAGGCATTAGGCAGTCCGATTTCTCTTGGATTTTGGTGTCTGAGAAATGGTTTTGCAATTTGTTGCAACTAGTAAAAAATTGCTCGTTAGACCCTTGTTCCTAGTACGAACATATTGTATTGAAAAAGTGTGAAAATTGGTCAACGGCCACAAATCTACGAACTTTTGTATAATTTACGATTTTGGAGAGTGCAATATACGAATTTCAAGATGCTACATGAGAAACTGGTGTGTATTTCTATAAGTGAAAAGTGAATTTACAAGAAATCATGATAGACGATAGTTTTCATGAGGGCCATTGCAATTAACTCCAAACAGCGAATACCAGTCACAGAAAAGGTAGCGGAACAAAGAACTTTACGTATTTTGGGGACGAAACAGGTATTCCGGACTCAGGAATAAATTCGATTCAAAAAACATTCAAAATCATTGTAAAATTATTGTATGAACTAACTGATTACTGACTAAATAGACTTTTTACTTGATAATATATTCAAACATGACATACATAAAGACCACATATTTGGCCATAGCTCATAACTTACCAAACACAAAATTAAAAATTGAAGCCATATAAAATATTCACAGCATATTATTATTGTTGTTATTATTTATTGATCATATGTGACGTGTTGTGTAAACGATTTATATTTCACTCATATCGATACCTTCTTCCACAGAATTTGGATGTTCAATACATATTCAAATTGCAAACGTTCAACGCATTTGAAAAAATGTTGGGTTAGAATCCATTATTTATTCATCGAAACAGTATTCAGTGTTCAGTATTCAAATACTCAGCTAACCTTCAAACCATTAAAATAAATGAATTTTGGGAGTGAGAAAACATCAAAATGATTTTTCACCTTTTTTTCCCATTGAGAAGAGAATTTAATTGATAAATGTCACGACAAGCGATTGAGAATCAAGAATGAATATGAATTGGTGTGTCGTTGAGTAATATGAAATTCGTGATCGAAACAAACCCGCAATATGTTTCTATATTGCAGCGATAACAATAAACTGTGTGATTATTATACGTGCCACCGCAAAATACATACCACAAACAGTAACCAAACCATGCTTCAGGTGGGTGCTATACAAAATACATTATTTCGTATATTTCCTATACATACATATAAAATGCCACATCATCTTTTGTCATTTAATGAAATTTTCACCTCCTTTTCGCTGTATGTGAGGTGAATGGTGAATTGATGTTGTTGTTATATATTGTATATTGTACGATAGGTATGTTTTATCCATTTTTATGCCATTATCTACTTATGGTGAGCATAATTTAGCTTTTATATTCTCAACAACCGAAAGGGAACGTTCACAAAAGAAATTTATTCGCCATCAAAAAGAGACAGAGAGTACCTTTTGGGCCGAATTTCAATTTCCAATTTGGTAAATTTGGTAATTCAAAATGATTACAAAAGCTCAGTACTTTTCGTGAAACCATTATTACCACTTTACATACCGCTTCTGCCTTTCTGATATTTTCATTTGGAAAATAAGTTTAATTTTTTTCTCCACATAACACATACAACATACAATGGAAACTCATCAAATATGAATTACAAAACCGCGTAACTTTAGTATCACATGAATATAATGAAAAATTAAAGCGAAAACAACGAGAAAAAGAGAAAAGAATGAATGGGATCTATGGCAAAGTAATTTTATTTGATTTCAGTGTCTGATTACATTCTGTTTTTACTTTGATTTATTTCCGCTTTCATCATCATATTTTGCTCAATGAGCACCGTTTGCTCGTTTACAGTCGCATTTAAAAATCCGTTTCATTTTGATTGGAATTTAGTATCATTGTTGTAGTTCACTTGCCGCTTGCAGAAAAATAGAAAAAAATAGGAATTCAGTCGAATTTTTCATCAAACCCTTCGCGGCTAAAATAAAGCGTTGAAATTTCGGAATTTAGCTGTTTGAATTAAGATTGGATATTCTCTCCACATGTCAGTTGGTTCGAGGTTGAAGAAAATTGATTTTTTACAATTATGGGATATGTAATTCAAGAATGTCCTTGAGGTTCTTGTTGATAGTGGCATCAGTTGAAATTAAAAAACAAGTATGTACAGAATTCGTATTTCGAATCGTTCCGAATTCATTGATATGCACCAGAGTCGCATCAAACTCGATTTTGGTGTATCTGCCAGTGTGTTATAACGAATAGGGCCAAATTTCAAACACTCGCGCCATCTCGATTCCCTATCAATTCCGTGTACTACGATGTCTCACAACGTGTTGATTTGTCTATTCATTTTATTTTGATGACAAAATAACGATAGAATCCAGATGAGGTATCGGCTTATGAGCAACCGAGTAAATTGTGTATGAGTAATGCATATATGGGCGTTATAGCTCCATGGTATCAAGGGGGACCCTTAGGCAAGCAGATTTTTTTTCCAAATTTTCGTGTTTCTATGCGTTTTAGGCCATTTCCGGTCGATTGGCTCAAAAAAAAATCACATAAAAATTTCGAAAAAGTTTTACAATGGGAGACCCTGCGTGAAAAAAAAATTTCTCAACGTAAATCTACAGAGAATCGTCTGAAACATATAGATCCGGAATTTCATCTTGATTTGACAGTGTCAAATTGACACCTAAATATTGGTCAGAAAGTCGTTCAGAGGGTGAACAGAAAGAGAAATAAAAGAAAATTCTAGAACGAATATAGTATGCACCTGCCCTCATAATGCAAAGTGTCGCACTTTTAAGTGGTTGGGATATTTGATATCAAAATTTGTCATTAAATGTATTCATTGAGCAATAATAGCCATAACCTCAAAAAACATGTTCATGTGAAGTCAAATTGTCTGAAATTGTCTGAGCTGTTTGCTTTCAGTGACATTGAATGCATTCATTTCAATATGGCGCTGCACATAAATTGAACATACGGAGGGCCGGGTTATGGCACTTGTGGTAAATAAAAACATTGTTGTTACATTTAACAAACTTAAAGCTATCATCTAAAAGATATCTTTGCCGATGAACGTTTTAAAATTGATTTTGGATTGGTGAGAATTGATTTTATTATTACCTATTTATTATCATAAAAATTTCCAGCTTCTGGACTTAATAGTTTTCTCATTTCAGGCATCTTCCATACAGAGAATTCACAAATTTATGAGTCCATCTAATTGAACCGTTTATTCCCCGTTCAAATATGTATCGAAAATCGAAATTGAAATTTATTGTTTAAACATGATCCATTATCTACTTAATACAACTCTGTACGTTTCTTTTTCTCAACATAGAAAATGTTTATGTGTAGAGTGAAATTTGGTTATTGTGAAGCAATGCAGATGCTGTTACAGGAAAAACACAAGTAATCATGTAACGTAATGCAATTGAATTCGTGTTTTGGATATTAACTTTAAATTTATGTGCCTCACCATGCGCTTCTGTGTACGAAAACGGTTACATGCGACGGTGAAATGCAAATTAAATTGGTTTTTTATGAATGAAAATGTTAACACCTTTTTAAAGGCATTGCTTTCACGTTTCACGTTTTATAGAATGAACGTTTATAGCTTACGAAATGATACGCGATGAGAAAAAAATTGATGTATTCATGTGTTTAAGCCTGTATTCAAAGCAGTTGGACATTCATTTGAAATTCTGATCAATTATGTTTAAATTGATTACAACTGAATTGGATTTTTTATTGTCCTCATCGCCAATTTATTGGAGAATTTTATGAGAATTATTATGAAAGTGATGACGATTGCTTTAACAATACGTTGCAAAAAAAAATTAAATTTTAAATGTTTATAGAGAATTGTATTTGAAAAAAGCATTTAACACTCACTATGTATAATGTATAAATATGTTTTTTCAAGGAAATTCTTTCTCGCGTTTATATTGCTCGTTCAACGCTCATTCTTAAATGCGAAAATATATTAAGGTTGGATTCAGATTGGAATCTGAGATGTTATTTCTATTCTCATTGTTGATAACTGATCAAATGAGACAGAAATTCTGACGATATCCAAGATAAAATATATCTGGATTCAGATTCAATCTATCGGTAAAATGAGATATATTCAGACAGTGAACACTATATTCGATAGTGTCACTATATTATGCCCAGCCCTGATGTCTGGCAGCGTAAATTCTAAGATGTCACATATTTTTTGTGTTCTTCAATGCACCACAAATCACTAACGAAAATCAAGATGGAGAAAAGATTTAGTTTTTTCTCCCTTTTTGCATAAGGTCGGAATATGAAGTTCAATAATCAATAAATGCAATGCCATAGACGATATACATAATATACACATATCATTTGTAGTGCAGTGAAGCAACCATAAAAAGAATTTGAGATAAAAGGCAAAAATCATTCATTTTAAATCAGATTTCAATGTTCAAATGAACAATTCCATTGAGTTCATTCTTTGATTTGGAATCCCTACGTATTTGGAAAATCCAATTCTGAATAAAGTATGTACTTCATGTAACCATTCGAATTCTTTATCTGTAAATTATCCTAGTCAATGTCAAAATCGACAATGAAATTGTCGCTGAATGTAATATTGTTCGAACTTCGCAAAACCAATAATATCAGCCTCACTAAATCACGAATCAGATATAGTTATTTGGAATGACTTTCTCTCTGGTTTACATATCTACAAACGCAAAAGGACGTTGGATACATATGTGTGATAATAAAATTCACATTGAAAAGGCATTGTATCATATGCTCAATTTTCTATAGGGTGGAGCATTTCCAATAATTTCGCTAACACTTCGTAAACTTCGAATATTTAGAAAACATAGAAATCGATGGCAGTTATCGAGTTTCTCTGTTGCGTTGCACTTTGAATTCATAGATTTGATTCAAAACATAGATTAATATTTGACTTTTATGTTCATATGAACACCACAGCGCCGAATATATACTATTCATTGTTCTCATTCATGCACATTAGCGTGTCCCAACTATTTTGAATAAAAAATCAACACATACTTTTAGGATCGTCGTGATATTTGGGATGCAATAGTAAAAGAAAAGTGACCAAAAATCTTTCCTCGTCTTCATAGTAAGGAAAGAGAGTCCGTATTTTTGCTCAATTTTTTGGAGTATTCGGAAGAGTATTATTTGAGAGACATACAAATTTTTTGGTTGATCAAAATCGGGATTTTGCAAGGGAAACTTCATATATTCGAAAAATCGCATTGTAGAAATAGAAATGAATTTTGTGCGACGGAATTATGATCTAGTCGCCATGAATTTTGTATCTTGCTCAAATAATCCTCTCTTGAATACTATAAAGACTCAAGCGAATACACGGACTCTCTTTCCGCGCTATGAAGACGAGGAAAGATTTTTAGACGCTTTTCTTTTACTATTGCAACCCAAAACCCACGACGATACTAGAAGTATGTGTTGGTTGTTGATTCAAAATAGTTGGGACACGCTAATGCACATTGCAAATACATCATGCATACGATTTCATTTTGGCTCGTATGATAGTTTTAGGCCATTTATCAGAGCTGCGTCCAAGCCGAATATATTTGTGATAGTTTCTATTTATATTCGTATTAAAGAACAAATATTGACAGATATCTGTCGATTAATTATTATTGACAATGATAAAAAAAACTTCAAAATGTTATTGAATGGTTTAATCGTATTTCGTTAGTATTGAAAAAAAAAAATAATATTGTACAAACCGAATAAAAATGGAAAATGGACCATAAAAACACACTCTGTTCGCACACAGCGCTCTTTTTTCTTTTCTTCAATTGGTATAAATAAAGCTAATTTATGTACTATATTGTATATCAGAGCCACTTTATATTCACTTCTTCATTCTCCATTCTCCATACATACATTTTTATCTGTCTCGTTTGTGTTATTTCTTATTTTCATTTGTGACTGCCACCATTAGTTTTGTCATATGTCGTCGCTTCACTTTTATAGTCATCTAATACGATATGAAAATGTAGCCAAAAAGAATATTCGATATTTTCCAGTTCTTCATAAAGCAAATGGAGCTTACTAAGTCCCGTCATTTGAAATAAAAAAAAGGAGAACCTTTATTTTTACATATGATTCATAAGCATAGCAACCGGCTACAAAAATTCAATATCTTCTCGATTTTTAAGAATCATTCAAAAATATGGTTCGAATAATTTCTTGTATTCCAGACAATTTCATGTTCAATTTGCTTTGATAAGTGTCTGCTTCAGTACCATGGGTCTATAACTCTGTAGCTTTTAGAAAATTGATAAAAACATGTAATCATAAAGGTTTAAATTCAGAAGTTGATTCTTCTGAAGAGCATTTTGACTTAAAAAGACGAAAATCTCGTATTGAGAAATATCAACCATTCATAGTTGCGCGAATGAATTCAGTATTCACTCGATCATCTCAAACTGAATGAGTGTCCATAAAATCGATCAAAATGCAAAATTGTTGGGAAACAGCTGAAAATGTCTTTTTATCAAATCGGGCCAATCAATGAAAGAATTCAGATTTCAAATAAAATTAAAATAATTCTCTCTTCCACGTCATTCATCATAGTTATGTGTTTGTGAACTTGTTTATGTTATGTATGCATCAAGGTTTCATCTTCCTGTATATTTTGAAAGACAAAAGCATCTGAAAAATATTTCAGAATATATATGTGTTCAGTGTTATAAGTTATAATGATCTCAGTTACGTCACTTTTATTATTTTCAAGTGAAAATTGGCTAGATGTATTATATTTTATCGCATCCATTGAATTGTGAGCATCAACATTGTTCATCATGAAGTTGTATCTTTGTACCAGGTATTCTCGTTATTTCCATATCAGTAGAACTTTCTTTTCTTGTTTTCTTAATTTGCTTAACGCACGCTCAACAATAGAATTAGTTGAATTTCGTTTCTTCACTAAGGGCCACGGGCTATTTTTAAAGAATTTGTTTCGCAGTCATTAATTTGAAAAGAATTACTCTTATCAAATCTGACTTATTGTTCAATAATTAGTCAATTAGTTTCACGAATCACGTGCCTTTATATGGCCTGAGTATGAAATGAAAATGTATAATTCTGGAAAAAGGTGAGGAGCAAAGAGCACGAAAATAAACTTTGATCATTGTACCTATTCATTTCTTCAAACGTAATTTTGTTCGAACTCACGTATCGAAAGTAAAAATGTGTGCTTTTTTCGGCTTCTTCTAAAGTTGTCGATGTATTAACTTTTCGTTATTTGTTATATGGGCAGTGGGTGGAAATTTTTTTTTTTACACGGATTGCTCAGTTTCAAACTTCGTATTCATTTATTCAATGTGGACTTGCCTTTTTGTGCATAAAACTTTGCCATCATTTTCACTGAATACTTTTATACGATGAATTCCGTGATGGATGAGTAGCAGAAGTAAATTACACAATCTAGAAAACAGGGAACAGCGCGAATCTCATCGTGTTTATGTCGATTTTCTTTGGTCGAGAATTCATCTCCAATTATGTGGAAAGGTTTTGCATTGATGTGGAAGTAACTTTTGGATCAGTGGCAGCTTAATTTGATCAATAAGACTATTTGTTCATTAAACAGTTTGAACTAATGGAATACAATTGATTTCTGATGAAAAACTTTCGTTTATCACTTACGGATCTAGAGAATAAGTTTTGATTGGAAAATTGTGTTTACCTGAAGATGAAATGAATACAAATATTTTACGTATATTCCGGCTAATGAGCACTGTTTTTAAGGTTTCTTTGCTAGATATTCAATATTTAATATACAAATGGAAGTTGTAAATCTAAAACGGAGTCACAAATAACTAAGATTAAACAAATTTATATCAAAAGTCCATAGTTTAAGAATTTCCAAAATATGTGAAAATAAATCGCATTGTTTAAAACAATCGCAATGGAAAAACAATGATACATGTCTAGAGGGAATACGGAGATTCATTCAACCTTTCTATTCTCTAAGTGCTATTATAATCGATAAAAAGAATATTATCTCATTAGTAATTACTAAAACATTTTCGTGCCAACACATTGTCAAGAAAAATGCTTGATTGTCATTCAAATTGCAGGAAAAACAGTTTGATTATTATTTATGATTGTTATTAGTGTCATTTTGTCACATTTAATCTTCACTATTAGAATTCATCGTTATTCTTCTAGAAATATCGAAATAGAGTAATCAATCATGAATCAGGTTCCATCAATTCTTTGAATCAATTATATACCTTGCCATTCTAACACTTTCAGCAATTAATTATATTTACCAAAATTTCGAATAATAATGGAACATTGGACTATAATAATTGGACATTAACAATAGACAAACATTATTCTCGGTTTGTTATTCATTTGTCAGCGGATAAAACAAACAATAAATGATTTCTAACATAAAAACCATATACAGGCGATAGGAGTAATATTGGTTAGAAGAAAGAGCTTGAAAAAACATCGAATAAATACGTTAAGAGTAACATTAGTACACAGAACACAGGCACAGAACTAATTCAAACAAATGGTAAACGTGTGTTGAATAAATGAAACTTATTTCATGTATGTTGAATGTCGAATGCCGATCAAAAATAAAAAGGGACAACTGAAATATTCCGGAAATAATGATAGTCTTTTTTTATTGATTTTATTATAGCATTTTGTAATATTCATTTGGAATGCGCAACACACCTCTGACAAATGGGAATAGGGAAGTGAGGCAATGAAATTGATTTTAACATGATACATAATAAAAAAAACAAATATGAAATGGACAATCGATTATTTTTTATTAATTTTTAGTTTATTTTTCTTCTTTGTGATTCAAAGGAGGAACAACTACGCGTTACACATACAACCATCAAACATAATATTGTGATGATGGTATTTCTTTATAGAAAAAGAAAGAGAGGATCGGCCATAATTGTTATGGGCATCAAACAAACATATTTGCTTCTCATATTGAATTTCACGCGCTGAAATTTAAAACTTTTAGGAAATATATTCATTCCAAATAGATATTTGTAACCGCACGAGAAAAACTGAACGATGAACTAAAACTCCCCAAATATCGAATATCAAATTTCCAAAATAATTGATATGGTTGGGAAAATATGTTGAGCAACAGACTGAATAAAGTTTTTCTTTTTTTTTATGTTCGGAAGAACATTTTACAAATCAATATGTACCGCAAGCATATTGAACGGTGGTGTTGAATTTGGATACATACGTAATATTCCAGTCGATTATTAATTATTCCATAAAATATTCCTGAAAAAGGAAATGATGCGAAAATGTTATTACTTGCTGGTATAGAATATATCGTTTCAATCTGCCATATGTGTACATTAGGGTGATCGACAGTATTTTTAGTTATAAACATATGACTTCATCTGATATTGGTTTGATATTCTCTGACACGATAAATTCAAGATTCAGTGCTGCCACCATTTCTTCCAATTGTAAAACTTAGCTTGTGCATTATTCCTAGTAGAGAAGGATTGATAATTGATATGGAATCGGCGACGTGCGAGCAACACCGAGGAAGTTGAAATTTTCAACAGCAATATTTTGAAAGATTCTCTATCGATTGAGACTAGAATCAAACATTTCTGTGGATCAAGAATTTCCACATGATGCGACCAACATCACTTCGAAATGTGATCTACACTATTGTACATGTAAATATATTCCCGCTGGATACAGGACACAGTTTCGGAAATAATATATGAGCTACCACGTAACGGCGGATATTACAATTTTACTATGATTTATGATTGTTCACTGTTCATTCATTCGGCATATCCAATCATTGAATCAATATTATATTTCCCTTTAAAACAGATTTAATTTTAATTAACGAATTGGCCAGTGGTGCGCTATGACTTTGATGCAGGTATTCATTTGGATTTTACACTATAACATGGCTTTTCTATTTTATGAGAACTGTAATAGCTTGCCTCATATGTATTTCGATTCAGTATATTCTACTGCGGTCTATTCATTTCATAGATAAACAAAAGGTGAAATGAATTGAATAATAGCAATCGGCCATGACAAAAGATTCAATTTTGACTTTTTCCACATATGCACAAATTTACAGTGAGGAGCTCAAAGTTATAAAGTGATTTCCTTCATTATTATTCTGTAGAGTGAATTTCATTTTTATTGATGTGATGTGGGTGCAGATGCGAATGAGCCTATCCAACTGTTGATACGTATACATATATATTTAAAAAAAAATAAAAACAAGGCAGAATTCGATCGTACCGAATTCATGAATATGCACCACAGGGCGTATCGAACCTATTTGAATAAATGCATGAATACCTAGAAATCATAAAATTTGAATATTGAACTCAGAACAATACCATAAAATCCCGAAGATCCTGATGAAATTCCATGAAATCTTAAAGGGATCCCAAAAAATGCACTAAAACCTGGATTTCGACTCCGTGGAGCACAACTGGTGGCTTCTTAATTAGGAAGCGTCATAAAAAAACCTCATAATTTTCATTAGGCTTCATAGAATCCCAAAAATTCCTGATAAAAACCCATAAAATCTCAAAAAAGTCCCAAAGAATCCACTAAAACCTGGATTTGTACTCCGTGGAGTACAGCTGGTGCTTTCCCAATATTACTAGACACTATTGCCGGCCAAAATCTATTTAAATTCTAATTTGGGAATCGATTGCAGTACTGGAAGTTAGTTAAAAAGTGATAAGAAGAAAAAAAAACACCAAATGTAGTAATGCACCTTGTGGTGCATAAAAAATATGTATATTATTTTCTAGTTATTTTCGATGGAACGATCAATATAAACTGACTCTTAGTCAATGACAGAAATGCCTGAAATCAATGTAGGAGATCCAAATGAATTCAAAATAAGTTCCTAACATACGTTCGTTGGTTGAATAGGTTTTTAAATTATAAAATTTGAAGTGAACAAAAATGGAAAAAAACTTCCGAATTGTTTTTGATAATCTGAAAACTGTTTAAGTTCAATTCGATTTTTTTTAAACAAAATATTTTCACACGGTTTATTCTCGATATGTATTCAAAACTCATATTGCCTAATTGTTATTGATGTTGATATTGATGTTTGTTTTACAATATTTGATGGCATTCGCTTATCAGCATCAGACTGAATCGAAACACTTGATATTTCATTTGTTGATGTGACAAAAGACTAAAGCATTAATAACATAATCTCACAAAAGCTAATTTTATCATTGCTGCCATGTCTCAGATATCTTATTGTGTTTTTGAGTGAAACGATAAACTCTGTTTTTCCACCATCCTTGCAATGATATTGTATTGTATTTCATCGTTTTCACACATTCAGATCCATCTCAGCAAAGCACTAAACATGTGAATAAAGAACAGTCAAGGGCTATCAATTAATTAAAAACCAAGTCGCATAGAAGGAAAATACTTGAGGTACGTTGATTATACATTGTCAGAATGAGTATCATTCATTCTCACACGCACATGAAGAATAAACAATCATGTTATTTGATTCCATTGTATTCATGAAATGATTGGAAGATTTGACACGCACATGTAGCCATTTTATTTATCAATAATCCTTAGTCTCACTTGTTTTATTATTATTATTATTTGTTTGGATTGGGAACAAATTGATTATTCAGTGCGATTAATTGTTATGATCGAAATTCGAGCTTTGTGCCTTTCCAATCACAAAATTCAAATACATATTCGATTGATTTACTTCATCGCGAGACCATTTACCGTCATAAGATTCTAAGTAAGTATCACGAAAATTCAATTTGAGCTTATGCGCATCAAACATCCACCATCCAGCAGATTACATTAGTAATGTGTGAGCACTGAGAAACATAGCCGAGAACGATCAACAAAATCGAAATACGAATGAAAGTATATTGTATTTTGGGCACATAATGAAATTTTGGAATGATATAGATGAAACGAAAAAGGAAGAATGAATATGTTCATGCGAGATCTGAACCAATATGTTTCGAATGGCCATTGAGTCATAACAATAAACATAAATAACGCATAATACGAATATAAACGTAAAACGTTTTCATTTAATCAATATACAGCACTGTGATGGCTGCTAGTTTACATGCGATTGATAGTTCGATATTGTGAGAAAACAAAGACCATTGTCATATAAGAAATGAATGTTAATATTCAATAAATATATGAGAATGAATAAGTTGAAATGGAGAATGGTTTTGTGAAAATTGACAAGAAGCATAGCCAATCAAGAATTCCATTCAATGGATAAAAAAAAAATAAATTTATGCATACACATCGAATATAATGGACGTCATATCGATTTTTCTTTTTCTCCATTCAACATTCAACATATATTCGTATGAGCGTAAAATATATGGAGGGCAAATCTGTGCCAAGCTCATTCCAACATTTCGCTTCGTGATAATCCATTTCAATCCATTTCATCCCGCGGAATAAAGATAAAAAGGATATTGGATAATAGTATCATATGAATAAAAAGAGATGAGCATTGTTACGGTTGAAAAAAAAGACATCAGAATTATTCCAGGCTCATCAGTCAATTTCTTTGCAACTTATCGGGGCAATCATGGTATAAAGCTTAAATGAAGCAGCATATATTCAATTACGATTCAATTATCCAGAAGCATTATACATCAGCCAACATCCATATTAATCATTTGTTAATTATTTTCATTATGTATTATTTTGTATTTACCATGCATGGAAAAAACCATGTATCGACCATAGGGTAAAAATTAATTTTATTAGGGGACGACATCTGTGCAATAAACGAGAACTAATCCAAATTATTATTAGCGGAAATTTATGCCATTCGTGTTAAAAAAATTAGTTCTTGCTCATAGCACAGTTGGCTCTGTTTGTACACTTTTTTACCTTCATACAAAATTTAAAAGATTTTTACCCTTTGGTATCGACTTTCGATGACTACAAAACAGTGAAAATTCATAAAGATCGATGACAAAATGGAAATGGAAACTGAAGACCAATGAATATCAATTTCGTTTGCTTCGTTTAAACTGAAGCTTGGATTAATTGGGGCTTAAAATTCATTGATCCATGTTCACCGAAAATTTGATTAAAAAAACTCGTACACAAGTTGCGAAGTCGCTTAATGACGTCATAATTCAGATGAACATTATCTTTTGCCAATAAATCGGGACATTAACATTAGAACAATTTTGAGTTCTGAATTTAAATGATTTTTCAACTCATCTAGCTAAGCCTAAATGTACAAAGAGTATATCAAGCAGTTAAATTATACATACAAGTGAATATAACAAGATTTAACGAGTCACATATGGTGTTCTTTGTTCACATTCTTAAGTGATTTCTTATACGAATATGAAAAGGTGAGTACAAAGTACAGAGCTATAATTACTAAACACGACACAATTCAGCATATAAAACCTTTTTGTTAAATGGTTGGAAACAGTCAATAAAGTGATTTTAGCACCCAGAATGTGTTTGCTGATTAGCTCGTGTTCACACATGCATAGAATTAAATGTTAAGAAATAGGCCTAGTATGGAAATTTGTTGATACATTCGTTTTGCTTTATAATTTGTGTATAAAATTCTGTAATTATTATACTACATGGAAAGTGTTGTCGTTACACATGTAAGCGAAAATTCTTTGACGAAAAAAAAATGAATCGCTTGCGTTAAATGTACAGATGTCGACATGGTTTCGAAAACACATGTTTCGACAAACAGTTCATATAAAAGTATGGTTGAGAATTATATGCGTTCGAAAAGAATCTTTTAGAGGAAAACAAGATCAACATTGATTTTGAACCATCAGTTCTCAACTATTCCACTACATTTTGCTCTCTAGTCGCTATTTCTCGTAGCTTTCCTAATCTTTTTTAAAACCTCATTGCTAATACTGGATTGATCCACGAAATATGCGTAGTACATATAATCGTTCAATACTTTCTTAAGCAGATACAATCAGACCGTACGTCAAAAGAACCTTGCTATATTTTAAGATCCTGTTCGGAATTGAATTTTTTGATAACGTGGATAACTGCACATCAATATTGCTCTTCTAAATGATACATATAGTATGCAGTCATGCTTAAAAACTATAAATATGATTCGAAAGTCTCAATTTGAAGTTAGCTAAGATGAGTTTAGTCGATGAGTTTAGTCGATCGATGCTTTATATTAACATTATGAAATTTAATTGCAAACAAATCAGATTACTGGTTCGTCCTAATCGAAATCATAACTCTTTGTGATACATAAAGTGATATTTTCTTAAAACAAAAAAACAATCTCATTATTATTGCACGCGGTCCAATCGTATGCGGCACTAACTGGGTTCACACCGGGTTGGCTTGGGCTTTTCTTCGTTTGTCGCTCAAAACTGTATATATACTTCATTCATTATTTTTTTTCTTGAACATTTATACTTTTGGAGTTCATCCTCTTATGCATTTCACTATCTGCTAAATAGTTGCTCTTGCAGAGCATAATTGCCAAAGTTTTAGCGTTGTTTTGGTTCGCGGAACACCAACGAGCAGGTTACCGTTCATCATGCATCGTATATCGTACCGGTAAATGTAGCATTTTGAACACGACAATTTATATTTTCCATAAATTTATAGTTTATAGTTTATTTTTCATTCCTTTGATACATGTTCGCATATATTGCTTGATGTTTCATATCAAGCTTTATAATCAGTTTTTCGATGTTTGTTTGTTTGTTTGTACCAAGCATAACTCATCATGGTTAGCACCTAGAGCCTTGAAATTTTGAGAGTAGATTCTTAGAATAATTCCTCAGATATATGTTGTTTATTTTTGGGCTAGACCCTCTAGAAGCCCTGCTCTGGCAATTATGCTTTTCGTCAGTGCAAAATTGTATGGAGAAAGTCAATCAAAGCTAAATATTTCGACAACCAAACCTTCGAACCTTCGTTCAAATTTTTATAGAAGACGTAGTTTACAATGGCATTGAGATTCTACATAGTGGCTATGCTCGTTGAACCTCCTGGATGGTAGTCCTAGTACAACAAATGTTCAAAAATTAACGATTTTCATGGATTTTTGCATTTCGATCGTGCTATTTCGAAAACTAAAAGTTGGATTTTGTTCAAATTTTGACAGGAGACGTGATTTCAAATGACATTGATATTTTTCATAGTGGCTATGTTCATTTAACCTCCTGAATAGCTTTAACGCCGCAAATGTTGGAAAATAATCTTCCTTGCACTTTAAATTGACTTATTTCTCGAATTGATTATTTATATCGAAGTCGTCGATTGCCCGCGAACCATGCACAGCGATATTACCCGATCAAACTTTCAAGAATGTTTGAGTACAGGAGAAACAATCAGCAACTATTCATGATCCATTCATGCGCATTATCCGTAAAAAATAGATTTTTTGAAATCATACATCAAGCGTCACTTCCAAGTTTCTTGGCAGTGTATTTATGTTTGTGACGGCATGCATATACTTAACCGATTCATTATCTTTTCAACACCGGTATCAGTCTAGCTGCTTTTCTGAAAATTTACCAATTTATTCTTTCAACAACTGCTTTCGTATTGAGCATTCTTTTATGTTTTGTTCACCTAATTTTACGTTTGCATCATGCAGTTGGTGTCAAAGCCATTGCATAACATGAATATTTAGTGAAATAAACGGAAGAAAAAGTGTTGAATGAATTGTGATTCTTCGTTGTGTGCTCCTTCTTATTTTGAAAAGCTCATTTGTAAAAGTTCACAGTATAATGTCTAAAAATTCGATTACATATTATTATTATTATTAAAATACGATGCCTGGCAAGCATTTTTATAATATATTTTAATTTAAATATTGTGCATGTGAATTTTGCATAAATATCGAGATATCCAGCTCATGTTAATTTAAATAAAATTTGTGCGCATTCACAAATTTTATAGATGTGGTTTAAATTGTTTAAACAGGCAGAGATCTTCGAGCTAGTATGCCTACGAGCTGCGAACTCAATTCGATTAAAATTGCAGGCACTAAAAGTATTTGCATGTTTTCCCAGATGTATAATATTGTCAATGCTACTAAATATGTACATTTGTTACACGCTAAGTTCACCGTGCGACAGTGTATCGCATGAACGTTTGGAATCTACGAAGAGGAGATAGAAAATGACAGTGGCACATCGGGAACGTTTAAATGAAGCCGTTCGAATTATTTTGCTTATTTTGTGTCGCTTTTAAGCCGATAAATATTAGGTCCTCATAACCCATTACAGCATATTTGATATAGCCATTGCATTGAAAATTAAAATTCTATCCCACATTTTTATGATGTGCTGGCCATTTTTATTTGAATTATTATCCCGGTTCTCGATGAATTTAGTCAATTCTGATTACTTTTATTTTAAATCTTTTCTTTAAAAAAATCTCTAAATCACGAAAACACGAAATGACACAGCGGCATTTCAGTGCATTGGGCATTGGCAGTGTTAGTGATGTTCTTGTGCTCATTTTATAAGCACTTTTAACTTTGCCTTCTGACCAACAATGCCAACTTATTACAGTTTCAAAAATATTTTTTTTTTTCAACCAATGCCTGCAAAAGAATTACATGCAGACTGTTTGTGTGTATGTATTCAACCGAATATCAACAGACTTTTGCACGACATTATTACAGAGGGAAAAAAACAAAACAAAAATACCACAAATATAATTCACACTCAGTTAACAGACGCAAACGACTTTTCATCCCGAAAAGGCAATGAAAGCGATTTTGATATCATTTCAAATAAATACTAGACGTTGACAATGTTGGTAGAAATTCTTGCACCGGAGTGAATTCGGAACGTGATTTATGAGCCATGTCGGCAATACGATTCAACACAAAAGCTACGAGAAATTATTGCCATCACGTAAAACAAGGAAAGTTACTAAAATTAAAGGTTTCATACCATAAATGGATTTTCCTCTAAACCCATCCTACGCAAGAATATACATAGTATTTATGCGTCCGGTGAATATATCTATTCATAATAAGAAGAACTCACACACATTGAATCTGTGAACACGAGACGCGTGAAAGTGATTAAAGTTCTTTTTCTTCGGCTTTGAGCTATGAACTTTAAACCGGATTTTTAATTATTTTATTCCCTATATTATTTCCTAAATTCGATATGTATAATTTATATATTGCTTTTGATTTATTACAAATCAACATTGATAGGGTTCTTCGTTCTAATACAATTTTCCCTCATCGCATAGTATACTATACTACAATATATACAAAGTAATTCAAAAATTTAAAATTGATTTCTATTCAAAATTCAAATTGATCTAGATCTCAAAAGCTTCTTCAATAGTCTCGGTTTTCGTGAAATTCTACAAAATCCAATGTGAACTAATTCTCATGGTTAACTCTGTTTGTAACGTACACCGATAATGTAGAAATTTTTTTTGTATATTATGCACAACAGCACCATGAATGCGTTGAATGTGCTGTCACTTGGTTCAGCGTATACATTTGCCGGTATACACAACTAAACAGAAACACAATTCTTGAACGAAAGAAAAAATGAAATCAAGTGAAAAATTAAAATTACAAGAAAAAAAAAATAAATTGTGACCTGCGATAAACAGCGATTATCATCAATTGCTCGGGAAGTCTGAATATTAAAAAATTTCGGAAAAAGAATAATTGCAAATTTCTCTCTCGTTTGAGAATTGTTTTTCTGTTTAGTTGTAAATATTCCGGCGAAATTATATGCTGAATCATTTTGACTACTGTCAAAGTTCATTTTACCCCCATTCCAATCAAGCAGACGAAATGGATGCGTTTAGTCGGTAAGGTATTAGTTACGATAAATTCCGCGTTTGTTTTTATTGATGTACGGTTTGTAAGCATCTTTCCAGTTCATTAGATGCAGCAAACATACAATATATATTTTGAATGGTGAGTGACGACACATATATGGGAAAAATAGCAAATTACTATGACATGTACATATATTGTAAATATATTTCGCATCAAAGAGCGAAAATGTTATCTAATGGATGCTGGATGCTCTATTTAAGTTTATATTCATCCATGTTCTTCAAATGTATATCTCAATACAAACTAGATTGCAGTGGAAAAACAAGCGAATTAATCAACGTTACAAAAGCGATATTAGCCTGATATAACAGTCGCCAGTTCGTCTAGCCATTGTAATTGAAATACCAACATCATAAATATTTTGTACACACCAAACTCTCATTTCACTAACTATAATAATAATTTGTAAATAATTCGCGAATGTTTCCAATTCAAGCTCCATTTTATTCTGGACATTAGGAATGGATAACAAACAATATCTGTTTGAAAATTCAAGGTGATTGAAATGTCACGCATTTACAAATGCCAGAAACTTCATATTACCGTTGAAGAAATTTAATTTCAAATCGCGATATGGAATTTCCGAATTTCTTCTGAATGCAAAGAATCGTGAGATGACTGGTTGGAAAATGGGTGCCTGAAACTCCATGAATAACACTGTCCAAATATGCCATTCAATTAAAAATCATTACGTTACGAATTTGACGTTCGTTTCTCACATAAGATTTAACGCTGTCATTTTATCATAAATCTTATCATCACCTTCAAGTCAACGGATCCATTTATTATGTAGATTTTTGGACAAACAAATGGATGAAAATATTGTTGATGGTATAAGTGATTACATTAGCAAGCATATTCAGCTTTTTAAATTCGGTTTGTTCAAATTCAGGGCGGAGACAAAACCGACCTTAAAATGAATATAAAAGCAACATAATTTTGTCACTGAAATGGAAGCGTTGAAGAAAATGACATGCTCTTTTTTCCAAAAAGATCGAAAGAATAATGCAACATCAACAGTTTTGTGGTGTCTGTTGGGCATACCGTATGAGATATTACACTGTTCGCACATATTAATCATTTATCATTCATTCTCGGGTAAATGAAAATGTCAGTCTTCAAATCAAGTGGCAGAAGGGAGAGCAAATCGTATATTGGTTCATGAAAAAAAATAATAATGAATCATTATTATTGAAATTGAAAATTGAAATGCACGATTGGCGACCGAATCAATGATAAATGAAAATTTTTTCGAATGTTTTAGTTACACATAGCAAACCACAGAAGGTTTTTCCATATCTAATTCAGGGATAGTGGAATTTAATTCAAAAAATGTTTCCGCTGGCATAGCTGACATGGGCGAGTCGATGAAATGTTGGATTACTTTGCGAAAACATTGTCACATATATACGACGACAGTGTCACTTTTGATTTATGTGTCATGTCTTTTCTTATGCAGTGATTTATTTTCATTGATAAAATTTTAATATAAACGTATTCCATATCACATCGACAACAACAACAACAACAACAACAACATTAACAACAAGAATCTGGTTTTGTATGTTGCATTTGGAAATCAGTATTCTCTACAACTTTTTCAGGATTTTTTTTTATGAATTTCTTTTGTTTTGCTCTGATTCTTGCAACCAGTTATCGCCTCATCGATATTCAAATCATTTTCATTCCATAAATTGTAATACTGAATATGTTCACTGTTCAGATACTAAATAAATTTAACATACAAAAGACAAACCGACAGGATAATCAGGTGTCACATTTTAGATCCTTTGCTCATCAAGCGAAAAAAAAGAAATCAGATTTGGATAAAATTACGGTCATAAAACCTAAATGC
Source organism: Mayetiola destructor (assembly GCA_000149185.1). Classification (NCBI taxonomy): domain Eukaryota; kingdom Metazoa; phylum Arthropoda; class Insecta; order Diptera; family Cecidomyiidae; genus Mayetiola; species Mayetiola destructor. Next base: position 1,613,222 of record GL501433.1, read on the forward strand.
TCCATGTATATTTTAGAGAATAAATCAATATATTAATCGGCTAAGGGTTTTTTTGTGGTACCGATTCCGGCGTTGTTTCGAAAACGATTTTGTTGAGACAAACACCATTTGAAAGGTTCTGTTTTGTAGATGTGCAGTAGAGTTTCCGAATTTTGATTTTTCAATTTTAAATTAATAAAAAATCGAAAAACAAAAGTACATAGATTTTGCGTTTTCTGCAATGAGAGCGGTGTTAGCAATATTGAACCTTATTCACTGGAACATAGTATTGTGAATAAGGTTCAATATCGCTAACACCAAGGTTCAATATCGCTGTGCTGCTGTTTTGCTTTGATTACGGAGATGTGTATACTTCTTCTTCTTCGTCATTTAATTTTCATGTTTTTTTCTGTGCAGTACAGTAGTTTTAGTGTCGGTGTGCGTTTGATAAAGAATATGTGTGTTTGACAGAGAATAGGTGTGTGTTTGCTGGAGAATATGTGTGTTTGAGAAAGAGGAGGTGTGTGTCGGTGTGTGCTTGAGTGAGAGGAGGTGTGTGTCGGTGTGTGTTTGATGGAGAATATGTGTGTTTGAGAGAGAGGAGGTGTGTCGGTGTGTGTTTGATGGAGAATATGTGTGTTTAAGAGAGAGGAGGCGAATACAGAGCTGTTTTTCCTTGCCTGGCAGGGAGGGGCTAGCTCAAGTAATGTTCAAGTAAGTGCTTACTTAAAACCAAGTAAGCTTACCCAGACTCAGGTAAGGACTTCCATGAGCCTTACTTGGCTGTGTAATCTTACTTGGCTCTAAGTAAGCGCTTACTTGAGAGTTACTTGAGTAAGCCCTTCCCTGCCAAGTAAGAAAACACATATCTGGGCGAATAGAATCAATTTTAGTAATTTCATTTAACTTTCAAATGGCATTTTGATTGCTTGGTTCTCCTAGTTTAAATAATATTGCTTCATGCCTTTGACGCTATGTGAAAGCGGTATGAAAATGGTGAATGAATAATCGTTTGTATATTGATTTGTTGGAGGAAATCATTCGGCATAACCCTCTCAATCTTTAATGTTCCCGAAATTGCTCATATTTGTACAAAAAATTGGTTATTACAGACATAATTAGGAGATGTTGTGGATTATTTAGCGGAAATATTGAATCTAGTTTCGATTTTGAAGTTGATACCTTAAAGCTCATGGCCTATACAAAGTATCAAATCAACGATAAACAACCGTACCAGCCAGGTTCGACATAAACACGCGAACGAATTAAGGAGTAAAACAAATGTTTGTTTTTAGAATATTTTATTGTATGAAATAGGCGCCTTTTTTTTCTTCTAAAGTATACTTAATCTTGTGTAAAATTGTTCTGCGTCATTGATACAAAATGAATTCGATACCAAATCTGACAGTATGCAAATCTCTAATAAAATTCGATAGGATTACCAGTCATTCGTAATTTTTTGGGCAAATATTCATGAAGTCTTAGTCAAAATTCGGAAAAAAATTGAAAATATCATTTTGAAGACAACTTTGAACAGTACAATAAATAATCAACAGATAGAATAGACTGAAAAGAAGATAAGAGTTATTAACATTCATGACTCTCCAATTCCTTTCTATCAATTTTTCTGATATCCATATAACGAGCGCTCCAACAATGAAACTCCATGTTACAACGTAAGAATGTCTTTGAAATAGCGATTTCATCGCAGCTATGGTGTTGCTATGTATATGAGCATTTTCATGATTCATGACAACTGACTTCCTCGCGACAACTTCAACTTTTTTCAGAGCATGTAATCATACCTGAGAGGGAGTGTACTTGACAGTTATTTGCTGTATCTGGCCCCCAGTTTGAAAGATAGGTGGTTGATGTCCTTTGCGAACATGGTATCTGAGTCGAGTTCTAAAACTTGGTAGAACATTATTGTTACCTATCTCTTCTCAGTGAGGCCAGGTACGGCGTACTAGCCAATTACACTAACAACAATTACAGTACTCCACAGGTACGCTGTACCTGGCCTTACTGAGAAGAGATAGGTAAGAATAATGTTCTACAAAGTTATAGAACTTGACTCAGATACCATTTTTGCAGAAGACATCAACCACTTATCTTTCAAACTGGGGGCTGGGTACAGCAAATACCTGTCAAGTATTGTCCCTCTCAAGTGTTTTTACAGGCTCTGACTTTTTTACATCTTTTCATATTCGGTTTTTTCTTGCTTTCGTTTTCATGATCTTTTATCTTGATTGAAGTCTGATGTTTGCGTGAGTCTCTCATTCCGCTGAAATCAGTTTGAACCATTTTAATGGTAGCAAAGAATGAATAATCACGGAAATGAAAAATTAATGAAAAAAAGTGTCTCTTTACAGAATTCAACAATGTATAAATAATATAGGGGTGCAGTCAAAAAGGAAATTAGTCGAATCTGGCAGTTCATTAGCATCGATCAATATTTTTTTCCAAATCATTTACCACATTACCGTCGCTAACGAATATTATTCATCAGTCTGTGTCATCGTCTCATGATCAACGGATATTTACCTGCAAAAAAAAAAAAAAAATAAAAGTAAAGAAAAACGAATTAGTCAATGTATTTTGTACTGTTATTGATTTGAATCTCTAATAAGAATATTTTTTTCTGAATGGCTCTTGAAGCCGTAACAATGTTGTACGTAGTACATTCTACGACTGGAAAATCATTTTCAGAATTAGGTGTTAATAATTCTGTCACATTTCATTTTGAAAATGTCCACAATGTACACATTAACGTTTTAAATGAATTTTTATTTTTAGTGTGTTAAATGAACATTTATAAAGTGATGTTTGAGTGTGATGTTTGAATGGTTTCTAATCGTGTTTAAGTCGATAATTGGATTAAATTTTTTCGAAAGCGCAATCATAACTAAACAGAGTCTTCCAATAAACTATCACATTAGAGTTTTGTTTGTGACCATAAATCGCTTTCGGAACGAGTCATGTCATTTTGTGGACGCTTAAATTTCAAATACAAAAATGATATAATACAAGTTTGTCATCAAACAATTTCCTGACATAAAATAGCATTGAATATTGAATATATGACACTGGAATAAACCACACAAGGTGCCAACGTTCCGATTGTATTGACGATATCGTAAAACTGGATTTTGAATATGCGACATAAATGGATGAGCCACTTTGATGGATTTGATTCGGTATCATTTCAATGAATGCAAGAAAAAAACTTTAACCCGAAACGCTTATTGCTTCAAATATGATTCTATTTTAACCAAAATGAGTTTCTTTTGAAATCACATCCCTCATGGACCAACCGCTATCTTTTAAATGGATTTTGTCTGTTAACAAACGACGTAATACACTTATATTACGGATGTGAATGTGAAATCGACGATGAAATGAAGGAACAGTGTAGGACAATTTAGCTGATAACTTTTTCTGTTGAATTTTCGTATAGTTTTACTGTACACTGTATTATATTAATGTTATCCCACCGCATGCCTTTCCATTACTATTTATTCAAAGACATCATAAGAAACTTAAGACGTCAATGCAACATCACATCACCTACTTGCATACATATTATTTTATGGATATACGGTTGAATTCATCACAAATGAATAAAACCACTAAAAAATGTCAATAGAGAACCACATCAACCGAAAATGAATATGTACAGTAAAGTTTTGTGGTGAATGAAAGAGATGAGTTTCGGATATAATTTGATCATTTGCAATACAAAGCTCATGAGTATCCCTATTTATGTGTAATACAATCGAAAAGGTTGAACAAGTTATTTGATTATTCAAAAGACTATAGCTCATGAAACACATATCCAAGGGCCTAGTTTAGTGTTTTAGTGTTCGGGATGTGTCGAGGGTCCCTCAGGTTCGGAAAACTCTTGTCTAAGCCGACTCAGTCGATAAAACAAATCTAAATATGAATGACTCAGAATAAAAGTGGTTTTTTTGCTTGTAATATTATATGGAAAAGGAGCCCTTTACTTCTGGGCCAATCATATGTATGTGTGCTAAGTGTGTCCAGAATAATTATATCAAATGTTCAAACTTCTAAGGATTTTTTAGGCATTATGAAAGGAATAATCTCAGTGAGTAAAGATGTCACTAGTTTGTATAATATGTTAGCATTTCTTGATACAGGCTGACTTCGGTGTTATTTTTTTAAAAGCAACCTGAAATTGTCCTAAATCTCGAAATTCCAAAACAAGGAACGTAAGAAAACAATTACTTCCGAATTAACCAGTTCTTTGGGTTGAAGGGCTATTTGAGATTATTATAATTTCAAAAAAGATTTTCTTTATTATTTATTTAAAAAGTCACAATTATTGCCATATTAATATCTGAATAGCACATCATTCAATTCAGTAAATAACATTTTTACTTCGCATTAGATTCGTTACCCAATAAAAACCAGCCTTCTGGCAGAATTCGTATGTGTGCAGATTTCGTTCCTTTTTATTTCAATAAGTCAACACGATATTCTTCAGAAAATATTAATTATTATTGTTCTCACATTTGAGACTCGTTAGCATGTGCCTAATCGAAAGTTAAAACATGAGTTTATTGTTGCGGATGAAATTCTACAGTTGTATGCAGTCTGCTCATTGTCGTTACTATAGTGATTCGCCATTCGACAAAAGCTGCATCAAAATGAACAAACTCGTGGTTTTACATTTCGCATGTGAAAAAAAGATGTATCTTCATACATCTCCATGCATCTACAATCTACAATCTACAGTTTACAATCTATCTACGAACATATATTTTTCATAATGTAAAATGAAATGAAGCGTACCGCATACATTCTGCTTTGAGATGATTTTTAACTTTAAACCAAATGCTTAACTTTTACAGCCGTAATGTGATTCGGTCTATCTTCCTTCTCATTTTCTTCTTTGCAACAATTTTCGGTCATTCTTTGTAATTTGATGCAATCATATTCTGATTTTCAATGTGTTTACATTGTTAGCTTTGAAATCACTGGAGCAAAACATGTTTTAAATTCACAAACTAAATTATTGATGTTTGCTCGATGACTAGACAGTAAAGACAAACTTTCATTGAGATTACACTGCATTCAATTTAGTTTTTCCTCATTTCAGCTGAAATTTTTTCTTTCGGTTGATAAAAAGTTGCCTGCTCCCTGACGGATTCTCACTTTGCATATTTATTGTCACAAAGTTCATTGTCAAAACATTTCAATTTGTTTCATAGCTGTTATACAATATACATATGGCAAGTAACTGTTGGAACATATAGTGGCTCTCCGGTAGATTTCAAATTTCTGAAACTTTCTGATGAAATTGATCTGGAAAGTATATTCATTTTTTCAGTGGTCAGAATTGGTCTTTTGGACCATCAAGAAATACGCATTTGAAGAGAAATCCATCCATTTAAATGAATATTGTAGATAGTATTACATACATGTTTCATAGTAGATAGTTTCAATATGCATAGCATGTAATGCTATTTAGGTCTATCTGAAATGGGTTCGGCACGTTTATTATTGACCACGACCCACAGATTAATTCCTTTATTTTCGGCTTGTTATGCGTATATGCTCAATATGTACTATGTACACTACACACATTCCATTAGATTATTTAAAAGATTTTCCAAATAGACTAGATCCAAATCGTCTTTATGCGACAATCTTGCTAATATTGTTGGCGAAGATTTCATGTTATTTTCACTGTAAAATGGTTGGACCGGGCTATGAGGGTTAATTCACGTTTTCGCATTATTTTAGAAAATGACAAAATTGGGGAGATTCGGCTTGAGTCGTAAAAGTTATAAACTTACAATATTGCACACGTTTTGTTTTAATCAAAATTCAATGACTATATTTGCTGTACATTGTTAAATTGCGAATCGTAAAGTTCGTAACCATAACTTGAAACGTATGTTTCTAGTCGTGATAATAATATTTGAAATATTTATGAGTGTTTTGGCCTTAAAAAGATTCAATAAATTACGGCCTATTCCCGTTGATAACGATTAATTCAGTAATATTATTCTTTTAAAACATTTCCAAAATCTCACAACTCACAATAAATACTCTTACTAGTTAGTCAAATTCTCACTCCACCCACAAACACCATATACCATATAACTATTGAGGCCAAAAACTCTGATATCCTCCAGCATCCCTGAGCTTATTCATGCTTAAGTGAATATGAATAATGAGACATTTAAACTTTTCGGTTAATTCATTGGTTTGTTTTTGTCAAAGCGATTCACTCTACCAATTCAGTTAGAAAAAGGGATTTTAGAGATTTTAAATATCAGATATTCATACTGTTACATTGGTTTAATTGAATTGAATTCTCCAACGAAATTCGACGCAAAGAGATAAGCTGTACATTGTGTTTTATATTTGTATCTCGCTTATTCAAAAACAACTTACTTACTTGGGTAGCTAGATTTCTATACATTTTGAATGCAACAATTTAGTATCTCAAACAATGGATTCTCTATAGAATATTCTATGTTTAACGCTCAAGTTGTCCGCTTCTGCACATTTTTATACCTACTTCTATTTTATTTCTAAAATTCATTCATAAAGTTGAATATCGAAAAAAGATATGATAATATGTAATATCTTCAGCTTCATAATAATATTCAAAAATAATATCGAATGACGTTTTTCTCAAACTCATCTTATTCACAATTTGAGATGTTTATTAGTTCTCATTATTATTTTCTTGAAGAACTTTTGCATAATTAATACATCGAGTACACAGGAATAGGAATTGATCAAGACTATTAATATTATCAATTCTTAAAATCAATTTCTTCATGTTAAAATTTTGCGTTACATTTTTCGTTTCCGTACAAAATGTACTGGAAAAGTATAGGAATCAGTCCAAAAACAAAAATCTCCCAAAATGTTTTTTTTTCTATTTTATGATGATTTTGAGTGAAAAGAATGCATTTGGAGATGCTGTCCGGACATGGGAGCAAGTAGGTTGAAGCAGCACTTAGGCTGCTCAAGCAAGTTAGCCTGCTTAGCAGGTTCAACCTGCTCTAGCAATTTAACCAGCAGCAGCAGGGACCAGCAGGCCCCCCCTTTGGGTAGGGGGGGGTCATTTTTTGAAACTTCGGATCTATATGTTTTGGACGATTTGTGATCAATATTATTTCAATTCCATTTACGATATCTCATTTTGAAATAAAATAGTTTGTCATTTTGAATTTCGACACTTATTTTTGAAATCATTTTTTTTTAAACTCATTTAAAGTGGGTACGATTATAGTTTGGTACCCCCTCTGGTGCATATCAGTGGATTCGGTACGACCGAATTCTGTCTTGTTTTCTTTTCTTTTCCGTACAAAATGTAATGGAAAAATATAGGAATCAGTCCAACACTAAAAATCTCCCAAAAAATTGTACGGAAAAGTTTGTTGTCGCCTGCGACTACCTTGTTACTATAGCATTTTTATCAATTAAAACATCGATATTCTCGATACATGAAATTAAAGAATATTATCTTTGTATTGGATTCGTACAACTGCATTGGTAAACAATGTCTTCGAAAATGAAATGTCACATGGACATGAGAATCCACGAATGCAGAATGAGAGAGAGAGAGTTTCGCTCCGTATACAAATAACGGGAAGTTAGATAGAGAGAAATAATTTGCCACTGTGCGTATATTTGAGCATAGTTGGGCGTACAATGGCAATATAGCGGCGTACATGTGTATGTATTGGGCATACAGGCATAGTGCGCTACACTAGGGAGCAGCTGAAAATTTGGATTGCTTTCAGGTATGGACGACAGCTAGGCATAGTGACATTGGATATTATCCAATATAAAATAAATAAATAATTCCACAATGTAATACCGGCACGATACTATAAAAGCCCCATGCAATGTAATGTTATTCAACGGACTTGAGGCGGACAAATCGATTAAATTTGAATGATTGTCATCGTTGTATTACAATGAATTAAAATAGGGATTGATCTTTCCATAACGTAATAAATTTCATATGCTAATTTTAATCGATGATTAATTTTTTATAAAAAATGTCGATGTTTTGTCATATTGGCCGGGTTAAAATAATTATTCAGTTCTATGCATTTTGAGAGGAAAAACGGTATGCTCATGTTCAATTGTTATAAATGCAGTATATGTAGAGTTATTGGGCAATTTCATGCCATCTTGAGCACGATAAATCAACAAATGAATCATTTTCGACCGTTCGGAAATTTTTTATCGGTGAAAAGTTCAACATAACTTGAATTTCAGTTTTCATTTTATTAAAATAAATTCAGAATTATAATAAAATTATTTTGAATCTGCTGGAACGAGGAACACCTGCAATTTTCATTGTTTCATAACGCTATCCATATACATGTTTCAGAAATTCAAAGAATTATTCTTTTGTCTTAAGTTACAATAAATATTGGGTTAAGAACAGAATTCGATCAAAAGCACTCTCTTATTGAACTGAAGATGTAAAAAAATGAACACCGATTCTGAAGAACAAGAAACGATCTAGTACTGGTTTGAAATATAATCACAAACGACAGTTTTCTTGGTGGCAAATGTCATTCCAGATTGAACTTTATGATATTTCATGTGTATTAGGTATGCTGCTGTTCTATGTTTACCTTTATCGTATATTTAATTTATGTTCGCAACAGATATCCTCTGTTCAGATATTGTATGGCACGTTTTGCTTTTCCATTCGATGTTAAATTCGGTTCCTGATCTCGTTTCATTTTATTTATTTTTTGCAATGCATGTGCAAGTCATTCTACGTGCATTTCGTTCTCCTCAATCAGCTGCCGTCTTTAACTTCGCTGTTTCATCAGAGATTCGCTCAAATTTGAATGAATATTGTTCTTCTCTCCATCGATTTCAATTAGTTAGCACGATTTTCATCGTCTTTTGGATGGAGCATTCTGCCAACACTGTGCTCATTTTTATCCAATATATTTCACTCTATCGTCGTCATCGTCTCATTGCAATTTCAATACGTAATTTAAGAAAACATATGGATTTTTAGTAGGTGGAAATTGTATACAAAACTAAATTGTAATGCCACCCATGAAGATTTTTCTTTCAATTTCTTTTATGGTTTTTTAGTTGGCTCATTCTTTTTGATTAAAATTGTTGAATATTGTACGGAATACGGAATCTTTTAATCGAGTTCATTTTTCATTCTTACTGAATGAAATCGAACATCGTCACTACGAACTACATATCCATTTGCACCACAGATCACAGATACATATATTGTCAATTTTCAATGATATTGAAAAATTTCAACCTAATTTCCTGGCATTGTTATGTACAGTAAAGTCTCTATAAAAGGACCACTCTCTAAAAGGACCATGCCTCATTTGTGGACCACTTGGCCCGCAACCAATGTGGTCAGTTCAGAGAGATATCCAATTACAGAGACATCACGTACACGACCTATTTTTGTTATTTTTCTCTATCTTAGCTATCTTATTCTATTTTTTTTTGCGCACAACTATACGTTGCAATGGTTCTTTTTCGAACTGCAAATGGAAAGAGAAAAAGATTTAGTCCATAATTCAATTGAAATTCATATCTATCAAATTATTCTTACCTTTTTATTTAATGAATGAGATTGAAGAAATTTTCAAAGCTCTCATCTGTTGATTTGTGTTGTGAATATGTCATCGACTGGTCTCCCAAGCAGTATACAGCGACCTATGTAACACGAAATAAACCAAACATCAGTTCCCTAATTTTTCATTTCTATTTTTCAAAATCGATAAATATCAACACTTGCCAACATATCCAATGCATTCGCTTGCCGCAATGTCTCGATGCCAGACTGTTGTCAATGGATTATTATTTGCTTCCATATCCACATCCATTTCATCATTTAACTCATTATCCGAGTGATCAGCATTCGGTTGCGGCTGGTTTATTTTAACGTACCGCGTAAATTTTGATACCATTCGCCGTTCTCTCCGTTCAAATTGGGGTTGTTGATGAACATTTATTTGAAGATCATTCATTTTTTGTGGTAGATTCGCTTCATGTTCTGCTAATCTTGCATTTCTGCGTTGCCGTTGTAGTTCACGCTTACTCACTTTAGTGATAATTCGATTTGCTGGTTTTGTGGTTGGCAAACGTTGGCAATTATAACAAGTTTCGAAACGATCCTTTTTCGTTCGTCGGGGGAAAAATTTCAAATCGAGTGGACACACTTGTGAAGTGTTCCGTTCTGGTACCAAAACCATTCCACAGTTCGGCAGCTTTTTTAACGGCCATGATAAGTTTTCGGACACCTGGGCAACGAACATAATTCCCAATTGGTGAGGCTGGACTGAATTTCGCACCATCGATGAAAAACATTATTGGTTGGCGTTGCGTTAATTCATTCACAATATTATCCATTGTTGCTTGTTTATTGCTATAATTATCGAATGCCAAATGCGTGTATATCGCTTTGGTGTATGTGTGGATGGTCTCGTTGAAAAATTTCAAATTGTGTGTGATATAGCTCATCCACTCAAGCCCATTTGCTGAAGGCATTCTTGGATAATTATTCTCGCGATCCAAACGACGTCTGATTTCAAGATCACCTACGATCTCTGCTGCCTTTTCATCCCGATCCGGCTGTTTTGTTCGGCGATGAAATTCAGTGCTTCCAATTTTAAACAATTTAGCAGTTGAATTAGTATTGTGATTGTCATCGGTCCAATCCTGCCACACAGCTGCTAAATATGTCTTCATACCTGGATCGACTTTTACTTCATATTTGAATTCTCCATTCTCATAACTAATATAAAGGAGGGTAAAAATGCATGTATTTTTGATTTACAATTTATTTTCAAAAAAAATTATATGTACCTATTTGCATATTTTGATTTCAATATATCTGGTTCACAGACTTGTGCTGATTTTTCATAAAGTGATGAACAAGCCATACAGTCTGTTGTGAACTGATATTGAAATTGTTTTTTTCGCCGGTTTCACTGTATTCTATCACCTAACGAAGCCAAATAGCCCATATTGAATTCGCGATCCCAACAACTCCGACGAGTTGCATTGTCGGTAAATCTATTCACAGGAATATTCTTACGATTTCGGCCTTTTTGTAGAATTCCTAATCGTCTCGACAGATTGTAAATGGTCTGGTCATCATAACGAAGGTGCCGACGATTGTATGAGCAAATAGGAACAACAGCAAAATTGCGGATCATTCCACAATTCTTTTTAATTTTTTTCTATCTTTTTATATTTTTTCTTTTATTCAAAATCTTTTAATTAATAACAATAGAAACAAAGAAAAAAAACAAAAAGAGATGAAAAAAAATGAAGTGAAGAGACGAATTCAAAAAAATGAAAATTTTTCTTAAAATTGTTAATTGAGAGCAAATATAGTGAGCACCTTAGGTTCACGAAAAATAACATACCTTATTGACTTTTCGGCCTCTCTATTTCTTCTCTTTTGGCTCCCTTGGCCCCTGTTGTGGTTGCTACTGTGCTAGCTGCTGTTGTCCCTGTCGTTCCAGCTGTTCTCTTCTCTCCTGCTCCTTTGTCATGTTGTAACGATCGATGTGGCGTTGCATTCTTACGAATGCTGGTATTGTTTGGAACCACTGATTTTTATTAAATCTTCTTTTGAGGAATCCCCGTTTAAAACCACTGAATATATTATTCACAACATTTCCAGAATTATTTGAATTATCAGAATCAGAAGAAGAAGAGGAAATTATTGAAATGTCATCTTCGAAATCACTGTCCTGCTCTTCTTCTTCCTCCAGAATGTCATTTGGGTCCGGACCAATTCCAATGGTTATTAAACGGTTCAAAAGAATTTCGTTGGGCGAAACACCAGTGTTAGGATTTATCATAAATGTTGCAGTGTCTTTTATTTGTTTTATTGTGCATTCTTCATTTAAACTCTTGAAAAATTTTATGAAACGATTTTTCGCGTGAAAAAATCGTAATCAGCGGGTAGCTCTACCAGAAACTGGTAGTTCTTAATTGAAAATGGTAGTTCTTATTCAGATTTCGGGTAGTAAGTCGTATACATATACTACAGACAGATATTTCTCATTAAAAATTGATCAAATCATATCAAAAAATTATTGATTTGGATTGCTTTGTGTGGATCAAGGGTTATTTTAATGGGCTGCACTCCAATTCAATGTAGATAGAAATGAGATCGCATCAATAGAATTTTGTTGATAATGCAATCAGCCGAACATTCGTTTTGTATGACTTTTATAGAAGTGATAATTCAATTATTGATTACATATTTCAAACTGCTCAGATTTCGAACATTCAGTGAGACCGACGTGACGATTCTGTATATTATTATGCTGATGCATCAAGAATTTGGTCATTCGAATCATGAAATATTTATTGCGATATTTGGAAATGACATTCCATTCGATTAATCGAGCAAGTTCGTTTCATTTCATAAATATTCGATCGCGCTCAACAACGAAAGTAATCTCTGCAATCCGCACTGTCAGCGATTTAATGTTTGAGGCCAAAATGTTCATGTTTATGAGTTAACCATTTGGGAACGAATATTTATGTGTATAACTAGCGAAAACCCGGCATGCGTTGCTATGCCACCAAAATGAAGATCTTTTAGAATCATGGGAAGCTATTCCTTTATATTAGATTGCATTAAAACCCAGAGTTGCCAAGTTTACATGTGAATTTAGCCGAAAAGTGTACACTGGTATACATCAATCGTTTGCCGCGTTGACAGCTAACATTTTTGCGGACACATAGATAGTTGACTTAGATGTGTTCGTATTGGTCTCGACTACTGTTGTTGTCACACATAAACCACGCGTTCGTAAACAATTGGTGTACACCATGTGTAAACCAAAATTAGTGTACACTTCGGTAAAGTGTATGGATGTGTACATCTTGGTAAACCTCTATAAAACTCCTTTCTCTCAAATGTTATGTTGGCTTTTTAAAACTATCTTTCGAATCTTTCCGGCATCCATACAAACATAATCAATCAACTTGGACTCAATAAGATCAGTACTTTTCCTAATTAAAGAATTTTAATTAAATTCTGTTCAGCTTCAATCATATCCCGGCCCTCCGTGTGATCAATTAATGGGCAGCGCCATATTGAAATGAATGCATTCAATGTCACTGACAGCTCAAACAATTCAGACAATTTCAGACAATTTGACTTCTCATGAATATATTTTTGAGGTTATGGCCATTATGTATTGCAAAGTGAATCCGTTTAATGACAAATTTCGACATCACATATCTAGACCATGCAAATGTCACATTTTACAATATGAAGGCCGCGGTATGGCTCCAACTATCGGTATATTTTGAAACTATATTCAGATCGATGAAACCTTTCCGGCAACCATGCAAACATACTCCGTGAATTTGGGCTCAATCAGATCGGTACTTTTCCTCATTTAAAGTTTTTTATAAAAAAGCGTGTTCCGCGCCACCTATCGGTATATTTTGAAACTATATTCTAAACCTTCCCGGCATCCATGCAAACATACCCTCCGGTTATTGGCTCAATAGAATCAGTACTTCTCCTCATTTAAAGCTGTTTATAAATTGGCTTGTTTAGCGCTCCCTATCGGAATTCGTATATTTGTAACAGCGTCATCTATTGCAAAGTTTTGTAACTAAGGTTAAAAACCTTGCCGGCATACAATCAAACATTATTTGTAAGTAATACTTACTAAGTATTGCGCTCAATCGGTTCATTAGTTTCCAAGTTCATTAGCAATACACACACAGACACACATTCATTCTTATATATTAGATAATATTATTGTATTACTATTATTATTTTTTTCATTAAAAAAAGCATTATTTGTCCTTTGTACCTCATGGAACGTTGTGCAAGTGGGTTTTGTTTGGCTACGAACCTTCTACAGAACATGACGGACACACACAAACCAATACAATACATAATATAATGCATGAAATTCGCTTTTACTGAGTACACACGAACAGCATTTCATTTTTATATATATAGATTTTGAGAACATTGAAATTTTTGAAATTTTCGGAAAAAAATGTAGATTTTACAAGAAAAGTTAATGAAAATTGAAAGAAAATTGAGAAGGAAAGAATTTGAAAGAGAAATTTCGATTTTTTCTTTTGGCTGAGGGGAGGTACGAAAACTGTAATGGCCGTAAATAAATTTCTTTTAGGTTTCAGGATCTCAAACTTTAATCAGTTCTTCGGTATGACTCAGGCTATCACCTAGTCCAATTGGCGTTCGATGCTCTTTTCAAAAGTTATCGCGCCAGCAGACAGACAGACAGACAGACATACACCCCCACTTTTGCGGACAGCATCTCCAAATGCATTCTTTTCACTCAAAATCATCATAAAACAGAAAAAAAAACATTTTGAGAGATTTTTGTTTTTGGACTGATTCCTATACTTTTCCAGTACATTTTGTACGGAAAAGAAAAAAATCAATGTTTATTTACAAATTGTTTAGTTAAGTTTATATCGTCAGACGGCATTTTTCCGACCTGTTAAGATCATTTGTTCAGCAATATTGAGCAGCTGACAGTCGCTGTTAACATAAACATATCTCAGTAAATTTTTGTGGAGCTGTGCGACATAAAAATACCTGATTCTCTTTTTTCTATCGTAAAAATATATCTTCCATCTGAAATTGAGGTCTATATGATGTGTGCTGCATATGCTAGAATCCTATAAAATCAAGAGAAAGAGACTATATCCTTCTAATAGCTTGAATCTGGTTCCTCAATATTTCAAATATTTCGATTTTTACTCTAATTTGATCCTCGTCTGTTTCGCGGCTTTTGTTTCCCGTTCTTACATATTATTCAGCATACAATTGACGTATGCAGACGTATGCGGACCTCATCTTGTAGGCACCTATTATTATTTTAATTTTTTACAAATGATGCGATCATTTCGAAGAATATGCTGTTTATGCTGAAATCGGTTCATATGCGCATGTTTCTCATAGTAAAAAACCCTTAAAAAGTAAAAAAAGGGCCTTAGAAAAAAAAAACAATAAAATAATGAAAAATACAAAGCACGGAAAAATCTGAAAAAATGGCTAAACTGAAAGTGAAAAAACTCAAATGCGTATATATGTCAACTCTTTCCGCCCGTTTCATTTTTCCCATGTGACAGAGCTTAAACGAGTGGGAACGAAATCATTTTCATTGAATGCTCTCATGCCGCTTTTGATGCAAAACGAATATCAATCTTTCTACATTATCGCGGTATGATCGAGCACGCTATCGCAGTTTCTATTTTTCTTTTCATGTTAACCTTGTCTGCTTTGACGATCGATGTCAAAAATTTGGATTAACTGCTTCAAAAGATACGTTAGTCATAAGATGCAAATCGAAGGTCAAGTTTGGGGAAAAAAAATTCAAATTTGTATCAGTGTGTAATCAGAGGCAATGAATGAAAGAAATCAAATATTTTAATAAAAGTTAACTACCCAAAGACCTGTTTAGAACTGCCCAATTTCAGTTTAGAACTACCCATTTTGGTTAGAGCTGCCCGTTATTTTACTGCCTGGTTCGTAATGAAATATTCAAACAAATGAAATAAACAATTGCATGATTGAATGCGTTCTGTAGTTTCAAAGTTTATCGCAAAAGTAACATCAACTTTCATACTTGAAACTTATAAACTCAATTAAAATAACGAGAGATATTCTGACTGTTCGAAACGTGCAGCAGGAATAAATATTGTTGATTTGTGTCACCATAAGCGCGAAACCTGAATATAATTTCAATTTCGAATATTTTAGGAGCCTTTAGAATTCCAAATGCAAGCATTTCATATTTCAATGCGATAATCAATGTTTGTTTGAATATCGCGACAAACTTCTCAAGTTTTATTCGAATATTTTGCTTTTATACATTTTTAATGAGAGACTGGCGTTTTTGAAACGCATTTTCTGCGCTGATGCAACAAAACAAATTTTCTTTCGAAGTTTTTCAAGTTTTCCATTGCTACTCTCAATTCTCAGATCAAATATTTTTCATTTATTGTGAGTGTTTCTATTGCCATTTTCCATTCGGTGAATTTGAATACTTGTATATGATTTTTCTTCTTCGTTTGAATTAAATGTGAGGGTTTATTTTGCTTTCGTTCATTTTATGTGAATGAAATCGATTGATACAATTTTTTATAATTTTAAAAGAGCAAAATTCAATTTACTATTTCTTCAATCAAATTTATTCCCCAATAATAAACGTTACCAACTAACATAAGTAGAACACCAACTAACAATCGTTACCAACTAACAAGTGGATGTGTTTCCACGATATTGGATCTCGAACCTCGAACCAAATATAGATATGGATTTTCAGTAATGAATTTAGGTCTAAAATCTAAAGATGCTGAGATTTCATTAGATATCCGTAAGCCTGTTGGTTGAACAATAAACTCCCGAATAAATGAAACTGAACTGAAAACCAAATTGTCTGCTCCTTTGAATAAACTTGATGCAAGAGAAGGGATACTGTTGCCATTTGAGTTTGATGAATATTTTGAATAAGATTCAATTTTCTCATCATAAATGAGTGTTTGCTTGGTCACAAATAGATAAGAGACTTTTCATAAGCACCTTAATTCTTTGTTTAACATAAAATGAATGGAAGAAGAAATGTGAAGTACATATAGCTACTTGATGCTTTTTTTATTTTGTGAGCAACGGCATAAATTTACACTCTTGTGAACTAGTGTATGTTGTATGTTGAGCTGAGTGATCGCTTAAAAAATGTTTACACAATATAATGGAACGCAGCGAATATTATCCATGAGATCTATGAGATCTATGAGTGTACTCCTAATTCATTATCTTATAATGCTTGAATTGCTTTAAATTATTTGAAAAAATAAACGGGAAAAACTCATTGTATGCTTCTTTGAGTTCCGCTTATTTACCTAAACTCAATAAGCTATTTTGAGCATGCGATATTCTGCGTCAACAATTAAATTTGAGATACATGATACATATCATGCACACAATGTTACAGAAAATAATTCAACGTAAATCTCAGGAAGTTAAAAGATGAATCATAAGCGGGCCTCATCATATTCAATGATTATGGGTAAATTATATTTATGCGAATATATGTATGAGAGTAATATAATGAATACGCTGCATATGAATGTTGAATGTTCACTGCTCTTGTTCATGCTCATGTCTCATATTCAATGTTCAATATTCAGGCATTATTGTTAATAATGGCTTAGCAGATTGGTGGTAAGTTTCACCCAACTCAAGTGTAAGACAAATATTTTTCAACAAAAACGTCAATATGTTTCTCGTTTCTTGTTTCATGTTTTGACGTTCATTTTTCTTTGAGTATAATGACGTGGATGAAACGAATTACAAAAATTACGGGATAAGTAAATACGCAAAGCTTTTTACTGAGTTATTAATTAGTGCTCTTATTTGCACATTTCCAGGAGCATTCGACTCGACGATAGACAATGAACGAAAACGTTTAGGTCTGATATATGATTTCAAGTACATTCAATGAATGCGTTCGATAGAAAACGTTGATGATATTGTTATGCTCCGAATTCAGAATTCCATTCAGGTGATTTCAGCTATTTCGTAATAATGAATTGAGCTCATTTTATCATTATTATTATTACGAGGGGTCCTCAGCGATCAAAATTTGATCGCGTCTAGGAAAAAACTTAAAATATTTCCCAGATAAAGTATTTGGACACTCATTTGAAGGGTTTCGTACCGAAGATGTGCAGAATCATGTTTTTTTCTTAATTATTTGATAGAGTATTTATTAAATTTTTATTCTGTTTTCCGTGGCTTATTCGTTCGCAGTGCGCATACATAAGCGTCCACTCATCATCGACTCTGTGAAGCGCGCACTTACTATACACTATACACACGCATACATAGGCCCGCTACACAACTGGTGATGAGTGAACGCTTATGTTTGCGCACTGTGAACGAATATGTTACGGAAAACCGAATAATTTTAAAATAAAAAATTTAATTATTTCATTAAATAATTAAGGAAAAAAATATGATTCTGCACATCTACAGCACAGAACCTTTCAAATGGTCCAAATTTGAAGAAAATCGAGTGAAAATTGTGGCCGCAATCGGTACGACAATTTTTACGCACGCCTATTAATATAATGATTATTTAAAATCAATGTCACCCAAAAAATCAATATCGAATAATTGTAAAATTCTAATTAGAGTTGCAGAGCTGTTTTGAAATCAAATTTCAAGAGAAACCAGTTTGAAGTAGAGTCAAAGTTGAACATATTCGCGAGTTATGAATTACAAATAAATTCACGTTGATCTGCAATCTGCATGTATAAGAGTGTACACTGTGCTCTCGAGAGGCGGAAATTATTAAAATCTCCAAAATAAAATCTGTTCATATGAAAATCGAATCAACAATAAATAAAGTTGAAAAATTTTCATTAAAAAAAAATTGGTTTGGCATTCGATAGAGAGAGAATCGTTTAATCTCTATGCCGTTGCTGAAATACATGTGGAATTGTCTATTGTCTATTTGAGTAGTATGTTGTTTATTATTTGCGTAAAATTGTGAAATAACTAAAAATATACATATTGGTTATTGGTTATTGGTACATACTACAACTTCCAACTCGTTTTAAAAACCGAGTATGAAATCCTGGATTTTTCCTTGGTGAAAACCACAACCATTTACACCAATACAAGCGAAAAACTTTGCCGCTTACTCCATTGCAATCAGTCAGACTGTTTACAATTTGGCGATTGGCATTTTTTTTGATGCCTGAAGCATTTACTATCGTTTCAATTTCATTCGTGCGTCCATACTATAATAACGTTGCTATTGTTGAGCATGAATAAATGTACTGATGCAGTTTGGATGACCAATGACCAATGTAGGAATAATTTTCGCTTACACATTCATTGGTATAACCTAATTTTTTCAGCTTTGCATTTTGATTCAAACATTCATATCGGAATCTAGTTTTTGTCGAACATTTTGATTGCTTATTTTTTTGGTTTTTTAGTCGAATCTTTTCTGTTTGTTTTATGATCATTCCGACTCCACCGATGGGAATGCAAGTATCCCATATCCCATTCATATATCAATTTGAAACATATCCAATATGTATTTCATGCCACTGTTGCATGTTGCACTATTTTATGGCATCGTCTGCCAGCTATTTTCCGATGATGTTCAGAAAATGGAAATCAATTCTCAAACATTTTTTGATTTTATAGATGGCATTATGAAGAATACTAATTTGTTCAATATCGAAGTCTAGAATTTCATTCAATTAGTCGAATGGTTGTTATAATAAATATTATTATTTCAAAAAAATGTATAGATAGAAGGGAAGTAACACAATCTAAGAATTTAATATCGAATCTCAAAATTTGAAAAATTATGCTAAAAAAGCGATATGTGTGTTAAAAGCGTTACGTTCAAATTTTAAAATGAAAAATGCAATTGGTGCATCATAAGAGATATGCAAACTGGATACAGTTTATGTTGAATATGAGACTCATTCAAAATCATACATACTACGGTGTTACGTTGAATAATGTAAAATGTGAATGAAATCTTGTGAAAATCATTGAGTTTGCTTGCATCACCACATGAATGTTGTTCGGTCCTGTTTTCACATATTTCACATGGTTAAAAGTGATCGAGACTATCTAGCATTGTACAGTATACAGTCAAATATTCACACACAAAAAATATCATCTTGTACTATTTTTTTTTGTATGCATATTTTCATGTAGTTTTTGATGCTTTGCGCTCTGTTGTTTCTTCAATTTCTCTTAGTCTATGTGCTTGTTTGAACTAAATATCAACAATTTTCGGAATGCATGATGTTTGTTCACACAGCACACAGTACACAATAGGAACACGTTCGTGAGCAAATACATTTCGTTATATTATATGTATGTATGTTAAATTTCATCCTGTGTGGCTCTATAGAGGGAATGAAATATAGAATGATTGGCGAGGGAACCACCAAGTCAACGGTTATAAGTTTGTGCAAACATATATGTTTTTAGTGTTTATGGGACCAAGCCCCATAATCACCACAAAAAATATGGTCATTGGTTTTGGTTTTCTATCGCAATTAACGTTGATCAAATAATTCTGAAATTCACCATAGATTTTTCTTTTGCGGACATAAATGCATAATTTTTGGGGCGAGTCAGGGGCCAGAATAGTACCATCACATCGTATCGCAGACACCATCAACTAGCGGCAGTATACATTTCCATTATCATGCACCATAAAATCGTAATAAATATGAATGTGAAAATAGCAAACATGGCACACCAGCAAAACTTACACTAAAAAAAAAAAGTTTTAAATCAATGGTGACTGTGACGTAGTAGTATTTGAAAATGTATTTTCAAAGATAACTGGAACAATACTGAACAATTTATGTGCACGTATTTGATTGTTGCTCGCATAATATGAACACCAAAAATTCAATGCATTTTTGAGTTTATTCTTTTTAATTTTATTCATTGCTCCACACTGGATATTAATATGAAAAATAGGGAGCATTTGACATTGAAGATATGAGAATATATATTATACAATAATATTTTCAATTTTGAAAAAAAAACCGATAAACTCGAGCATTCGATAAATGAATGTAGGAAATGACTGCATGCAATTTTATTTCATGTTTATTGTTTTTCGTTTCAAATATTTCTTGTTCGGCATTTATCATTGCCTTTTTACCGATATCGATTAAATTACCAACACACATACGATTTATCAATGATCTGTTGTGGTTCGAAATATAATTACAATAATAATTATTATTCAAAAGGATTCTGTTTATCAGATGAAACAAAAAAGACGACTCGAAATATTGGATAATATGGACGATCGTCCAATGAAATTGAATCTCTTTATCATTTATAAATTGCGTAGCTCTTGATTTCATTTGAAAGCTAAAACCGAAAACTAATTCGAAACATTGAAAGTAAAAAGATAACGTCTTGTTCTACACCTTTTTGATTGGATTTTTAATTGCCAAGCGCCTTAATTGTTGAATTAACTATTGAATATACATTCTCAACGTGGGAAATGAGCTTGATAATATCTTATGGGTTTTTAATGGTGAAAAGCAAGAGAATTGCGATCAATTCGTACCATTGGTGTTTTTACATTTTTTCGGGTTCCATTTACATTTGCCATTCATATCATTTATGCACAAAATTCAAAACTAAAGGCGAATTAACTGAAAAGCTTTTAGGATTCGAAATGTGACATCTTGAGGTGAACCCATGGGTAACAGCTAATTAACATTTGAGGTCCAAATATTCCAAACAATCGCTCATGTCTCATTCTGAACATGAGTTATTTTTAAAAACTCAAACTTTATTCAATGTTTTTGTTTGAAAACTCAAAACTCGAATTAACGCGAAGCGTCCCTGGAAAGATGGCTTTGCTTTAATTCAATCTTACTATTTCCGCCTATTTAAAATCGATCCCTATTCATCATACATATGTACATATATTCCAAATGAATAGTTCGAGTTTATTGAGATCATGCATACCAGGATATTAAGAGTATGATCAGTATGCCCAAGATTTGGAATTCGAACACTCTTCAAAATTGGATGAAATATGCTGGCGAGGCATGAATTGCATCATCGCATTTCCTGTAAGAATGTTATTCTATTTTAATTTTCTTCAATTTTTGTGGGAATGCAAGAAAACCTTGTGTTGTCCTATATTTAATGCTGAAACTGCTATTCACATTGTTACCTTCAATCGAAATAAACGAAGTTAAAAGAATTGAAAATGATTGCAAATGAAGATTAAAAAATTAAAAAAAAAACTCATTTTGTAGAATCGGACAAAGCCAAAAATTACAGAACGCTTTATATGAAATGCACATCGTACAATGAACAAGTCGCACAAGAAATCGAAATCGAAAAAGAAAGGTAGAATAATTTCAGAATACTTGTATACGAATGTATCAACAACGTGCACAACGCACAATGAAAATGTGATGCTCCTTTTGCATTCTGCATTTAATACCTTCACGTATACAATGTATTCAACTTATAAATAGTATGCTCAATTCTCACTGCTCACCGCTTAATGCTCAGAGAGCTCACATAAACATCCATACCGGGTGATTCCTGCTCCTTGATCATCATTTACCGACGACGTTTCGAAATTTGAACAACATTAAAAAAAAAATGAAAAATTAAAAAACGTGTCGAAGAAAAGATTTTTGGTAGAAAAAGATCGTAGAACACAACTCACCCTGTGATATATAATATACATAATATATTATGCATATACATATAGAGTATGAGCACATCAAATTCATTGAACGCAAAGATTGGATTCTTGAACAACTTTTAATTGAAATAGTTACTTATGTATTCTCGTTGAACTAAAAAAGCTCAATTGTTCTCTGCTATCTATTTGATATTACGCCTGCTATGCCATTCAGCAATGCATATTCTTTTTACGAGATGATATCATTGCGGATTGGCCATCTCAGGACTCGATATTAATGAAATTAAATTGAAACTTTGTTATTATTATTTATCAGCCGAATAAACAATATGCAAATGGAGGAAACAGGTTAACAATCGTCATTATAATTAAGTCTTATTTATAATCGGCCAAGGCAGTGTCTGTCTATTATCTAAGTCGTTAACATTGCAGATTAGCGATGAAAAAAATAAATTTTGCTACTTAAACGAAGCAAGAATAAAATTTAAACATATTCAGAGTCCCTTTTGGTTCAATAAACTTCATTCAAATTAGTATAATGTGGGTTTGATGTAATTCAAGTGCAAAACGCAAAACATCAAAAAATTTCTCTGAATTTATTAAAATGAAAGCTTCTGGTTGGCCTTATTTCCTACCCACATTTTTCTAGTCACGAACAAATGCTGGTTAAAGCACTTCGCTTAATAAACTAATTGTACTTGATTCGTTTCATTTTCTTTTCTTGACAGTTTTTATTTCGTAATTTATTTATTCTCATCTGCTCACATTTTCTCTCATTTAATGAGTTTTCTTGTTTGCCGTTTCAACTCACACACAACGATAGTGAAACACCAAAATATAATTTAGTGAAATAAGAGAACGACTCGAGATGAAAACCATGAAAATAGAATAATCAATAAATTTTTCTCCGTTTCAACCGTTCAGCGTTTTGTTCGTTCAAACAACAATTTTTCTCCAGTCGTCAGTCTCAGTCGCTCATCCAACCATTTCAAATAAATTATTGCTTATTATGAAATTTATTAGTTCAAGCATTATGCTGTTGAAGACACTCTATCGATAAAAAACACAACAGAAACTGTGTCTGTTATATATGTTCGTTAGGGTGGAGTAAATTCAGATGAATTCAACAATATAATGTCGTGAAAAGCAGAAAATAATTGGAAGCCAGAATTACAAAATTACCATCGTCGATTCTGATGATGTATCTTTCAGAGCTAACAATTTAATACCTGGACTAAAAGGTGTTTTGATTTTCTTGAACACACATAAAGTGGCTGTTATTGGACCGGTCACGCTGAACTTTCGTTAAAAGAAGCAAATCAACTCGATCAAAGTCTGCCAAAATGTCAAATCTGTTATATCAATACCTAAATAATATAAGCGGTATATACGAGCAGTAAAGATAATAATGTGCACCCTAATATGTATATAATAACAGTACGCGAAACGTATAAAACATTATTTGCTCGAGTGATGTAAATGAATGGCATAATGAACAGTGCCACCGAAATGGCCCTCATTTAACAATATTTGCAATTATTCTTATGGAATGAACAAATATTTAACGGTCGTGCATGTTGTTATACAATATACAATCTGCTGGGATCTTATACTTTTCAAAATAAAATGAACTCATTCAAAATGAGTTTTTATTTTGTCAATCGCTCTAATATATGTTATTCATTCTGCATTAGAAGATCTTCAAGCAGCCTCATTTTTTCATCTGTTGTGTAAACAAGCAGAAGGTACTTTAAAGCATCGCTTTCGAATGTTTGTACGGTTCATTTTTCCATAATGAAATATGATTTTTATTGAAAACACTACCAAAGAATTGTCGATGAACTCATACGTTTCATTTTCATTCCTTTTATGCAATATTAACGATAAACTCTATGTATTTGGGTGAAATAAATGTGGATTACCATTCAAGTTTCTCGAAAATGAAAATGTCATTTGTTTGGAGAATCTCAATGTTCAGAAACTAATTTCCTGTCACATATTAAACATAAAATGTCGTTTCGAACCAGAATTTTGCAAATAAATATTAGTTAATAACCACACGAAATCATGCATCAAAGGTGCATTACTATTTTTGCTGAATTTTTCCATCGTCTACTTTGAACAACTTCTTGTGGTTCGATTGGGTTCTTTTAACGGTGCAATAATGAAAATTCTGAGTTTTTATGCACCAGAGGTGCATTACTACTTTCGTTCATTTTTTTTTCTTTTCTTTCTTGTAATTCCGTCCCCACTTTGAGCGAGTTTTTGACCAATTTCTAATGGTCAGATCAAGTTGAAACTTCGGATCTATCAGTTTTAGATGATTTCCAAAAATTTTCAAGATTTCCAAAAATTTTCTAAAATTTCTGAAAATTTCCGAAAATTTTCAAAAATTTCAAAAAATATCAAAAATTTCAAAATTTTCAAAATTTTCCAAAAATGTCCAAAAAATTAATTTTTCCAAAT
>GL501433.1:1640602-1664684 GCA_000149185.1 Mayetiola destructor
ACTTATTCGAAAATGAGCCTGGCGCAACTGTTACGGTGAATGGATTGCGCTACCGAGCTAAGATTAATGGTTTCTTATGGCCGAAATTGGAAGATATTGATGTAGACGACGTTTATTTTCAACAAGACAGCGCTTCGTGCCATACAAGCAATGAAACCATCGCAACTTTGCAAGAAAAGTTTCCTGACCGTTTTATTTCTCGAAAAGGTGATCACAATTGGCCACCGAGATCTTGTGATTTAACACCTTTAGACTTTTTTCTTTGGGGCCACGTGAAAGATAAAGTCTATGCCAATGCTCCACAATCGATTCAAGACCTTAAAGATGGAATTCGTGAAGTTATGAAGGACATACAGCCGCAAATGTGCGAAATGGTCATGGAAAATTTCATGAAAAGGATATGGTGCTGCCAGCGTAGCCGTGGGGGCCATTTGAATGTTATCGTTTTCCATTGTAAATGACATACCTTCCTCTTTACAATGAAATAAGCATCCATTGATTTCTCTTAAAAAATACTCGTTTTTTTTAAATATTAAAATGAAACCACTTATTGGAAAACCCTTTACATAAAACAGGATGTTAAGCTTGTAAAGTAGTAATTTGAAGTTGAAATGTCATAGGTTGAAGTTGTAAAACAAGAGAGTGGGAATTTCAGTTACACAGTACATGTCCATGAGACTCCGAGCTCCACGGCCCTAATGAAATTTTAAATGCACTCCACTCTCAAGCAGTGTTGAAATGTGCCTCCTCACACTTTATGTGATAAAAATCAGTTACATTTGTTAAATCAATAAAGAAACTATCGGTTCGAATAGAAAACAGTGCGAGAACTTTGTTCTCTAGCGAGAAAAAAAACAGATTATATCAAAAAAATCATTTTTATCTCGAAATTTTTCGATGATAATCTCTTTCAGATACTATCTAATGGATATCTTGGGTTGGGATATCTGGTATCTCATCTATATCTGATTTCGAAATCATTGAAAATATCTCGATCATGGCAAAATCGAGCCATTTGTGAGAAAATGAGCGGAAGCTACTCTTGCGCAAATAAGTGTTTTAAAATGTGTATATATTGGCATAAATTCCGATGAACTACTATAAACACCCCATCTGTGAAATTGACACAAATTATACAAATTCTCATTGGGTCTGTGAATTGTGAATGAACGTCGTATAGTTAAATGTTGAAAGCGCGAAATTTCGTTTCTTGTCATTTCTTACATTCCACTTTGGAATGGTAACAACTTTTAGACATCCCCAAACATTATTTATTCCAAAGATTTACATAATATTCCATCATAAATTAACATAGTCAATTCATTAAACAGACCATTCAATATATTTTTTGTTGAAATTTAAAATTTTAGAACTTAAATGAAACGTTACTTTGAATTGATTGGAAATGCAATAAAAAATTTTGTTTATTTTTTGATACCCACTAACCAGGCAACCTGTGTTTTATTTTGATTTGGTTTTGTTTCACGTTCTACCGATTCTATGGTGTGTTTTTCTCCCCTGTTATACTGTTGTTTTTATTTTTTGCTTCTGAGATGTTGTTATTTTATGGTTGGTTCACCCGATATCTACATATTACGAATAAATACGAAATTTTGTTTTTCTTTGAATTATGCAAATTCGTTTCGCAGCATGATACCACACAACACGTTTGCCTTTTTATTCAATGAAATTGTGACTGCCGGTTGACTGTAACGGATAACAGACTATAAAGTCATTGTGCGTGCACAACAGTGACATTCTTTGATAATAAAATATAACAACGGGAAGTTCAAATATAATAACGCATGGCGTGAAATCGAGTCGGAAATCAGCTTTCAATAACAGTTACAAACGGCGAATAGGTACATATAATTTACATTGTACATATTTGTAATGTGTAACCATCTTACGAAACGGAAAAAATGTACCTTGATTTCTATTCACACTTTGGATTTCCTTTGTTTCTGATTCGATATTTTGTACATTTGGATTTCTTTATTGAATATTGGTAAGCGGTTCTGACTTTTCAGCATGTTTTCATTTGAAGTGAAGCAAATGTATACATAAATATAATAATAAAAATCATGGGTCATTGAAACATCTTACTATTGGAAAAGGAAAGTAAAAAATCTGAGAATCGAGTGAAATTAGAATGAGCGATGAGTTTTATTCATTGATGTAGCGTTTTTCGTTTTGATCTACAATGATTTTAATTGGTTCAGAATCGAAAACATCTAATCTTTATCATTAAATCAGGGTCAAAATAATTTTATTTTATGGAAATTTGCTTGTGCCTGTGATAATTTACAAATTTCTGAAGTATTCATGCGAAACGGCTGCTAATAACGTTTGAAATGAACGAATTCCTAAATGTTTGTTTTGGTCATTATTTTATCATTTGATCCTCACTCACTTTTGATTCAAAAGCAGAGAAATGGTAGCAGTGGGAAAGAAACAGTTTTGTGGAAAACGATTCACAATCAAGAAGCAAATGATTACTGCAGGCTTAAATATAAATACAACTAAGCTTAGATGCAAAAGGAATAAGACGTTTTGAGTTATCAATTTCATTTCGCTATAGAAATCTCTTCAATTCAACGTACTCACTTGGTATATGACGATGACGATATTTGGATGTTTCAAATGAAAATGAAAATAATATGAAAATGTGAAAGAAAGATTCAAGCGATTGTATGATGGTATACTGGACTATTAGCATTCAGATTATCTGTAGCATCATGAAGTGCTATTTTGATGGAATATCAAGTAAAAACCGAGAAGTAAGCATCAAACTGACGTAGATGTAAACTGTTCACGTCGGATTTGATTTTTGCTTCTCATTCTGTAGGATGCATGAAATGGCATGGCATGGTATGGCAGTGTGATGCTTTTATGTTGATTTAACAGCATCAATACAAAAACACAAACATTATTGTACAGTGTAAAGTGTACAGTGAGCTTCACAATATAATCTAGCATTATACTTGCGGTATATATGGTATAATTCCACATGGATATCAACTCATTAAAGAACGACCAGCTTAATACACCGCCATAAGCTCTAAAAGCGCTAAATAGATTGTGTTGATTCATTATTATTATTACTATTATTATTATTATTATTATTATTATTATTATTATTGATTAATCTATGACAAAAAAAAAACTGCTTATTCTATCTTTCATTCCATAAAAAAGTAAATGTGAGAAAGAAACGAGAAACAAAATCTGGGTATTTTAATCTGTTGAAATGTCTTTCGTATTTCGTATTCCTTTAGAAAATGTATTACGCATTTTCATTTGGCATTTTCGAGCGACAATACCAGTGATGAATAGCGGATACCATTTTCTATTTACGCTCCACGGAAGAATACTTGTGGAACATTTACTTCGAATTCAACAAACTTATACAAAACAGCCGCATGCGGATACCATTCAACAGTCTACAGAATAATCATTTCATCTTACATTTAAAGACGCA
Source organism: Mayetiola destructor (assembly GCA_000149185.1). Taxonomy (NCBI): domain Eukaryota; kingdom Metazoa; phylum Arthropoda; class Insecta; order Diptera; family Cecidomyiidae; genus Mayetiola; species Mayetiola destructor. Next base: position 1,644,084 of record GL501433.1, read on the forward strand.
TTACACAAATTAGATGAAAAAAGTTCCATCGTATCGTATCGTATATCTTCGACTCCCATTTCTCCATTTCATTTTCTCCCTACAATGCGCTGGGATTCATCAATGGTCGCTGTTGTTGTGGTTTCTACAATACATATTGGTGTTTGTAATGTTTTTCTTGAGTTTCAACACATATTTTACAGTGAAATAAAAAGATCTTAATAAGTGCAGAAAAAAAAACTCTTCTGAAAGTCCCTTCGTAAAATTTGATGTGAATCACTTTCTCTAAATTAATTTTGACCGTACTGTTCTGACTGAGAAGAATTCACATTGAGTGGTGGCTCATACTCTTTTTGAGCTTCTTTCAATTTTTTGAATTTAACTGATATTCATTACATGGGGAATAGCTAAAAAAATATACTGTATACAATCAAGTTGAAATGATGAAGTTAATTTATGTGGTGAACGCCAGGAAATGGAAATAAATGTACATGTAGATTTCCGTTGACGAATAATAATATGGAACGATGATTGAATATGATTTCACTGTTGTTCAATATATATATATGCATGTATTTTATTTCCAGATAGTACGCCGAAAGAGCGGTCTATCGATGAATTCAAAACGGATTCATATCGCTCGAAGTTCAGATTCAATTTTATGCCAACGAAAATGAATGCTATCAATCCTCTTTTTTCGAATCCAAAAATGTGTGAGCAAAATGAAAATAAATGCCGATAATTAGAGCAATTTCGAAAAATATTCGTTAAAACAACGGGTATTCAGTAGAGTACGCACAACGCACAACGCACATACAACATACATTTAATTTGGGTGAAACAAAAAATGTCTAAAAAAACAAAAAATGTCTAAAGAAAAACAAAAAATGTCCAAAAATAAAAATAAAAATCGTCTTGAAAATTGACAATTTTTGTCAAAAAAAAAAACAAGAAATGTCTAAAGAAAAACAAAAAATGTCTAAAGAAAAACAAAAATTGTCCAAAAATAAAATAAAAATTGTCTTGAAAAATGACAATGTATGTCACAAAAAAAAATTGAGTATTCGGATATATTCTTACACTTCACTTGTACCAAAAAATTCAACAATAATTGTTTCGCCAAGAATGTCCACAATGTGCGCAGGCCATGCAGCCTCGGAGTGTGACGGCTGAAATATTCCGTTCATTCATGTAACTGGTAGCGCCGTCATCATGAATATGAATGCGCGCACTTCTGAATAATCTTCGAAATTCAGATACATGACTCAGTCACCTGAATGTCAAAGTCTGTTTGGGTTACCGATAGCTGCCCAAGTTGCATTCTATACCGAGTAGATGGCGCTACTTAAAACGATGTGACATTTGATCCAGAAATTTAACATTGTCAACATAGAACACACTCTAAGGCTGAGGCCATGGTGAATAGCCTGGAATCGTTGCCAATACAACTTCCCCGCACACTTTTGGAAGATATTTCTCTTTTTTGTTAGAAATCCCGTGCGATCTGGTTGCATCAGGTAGCAGAGCTCCAAAATATATTTTTGTTCTATCACTTCAAATGTTCATTTCTAAAAATCGATCAATAAACATTCACTTCTTTATTTTCATTTTTGTATGCAGAAACGCTGGCCTGAATTATTGAATTGATTCTTATTTGAATATTTGATTGAAATTTGTTTATTTTTTTCGAGAAAAAATTAAATTTTTCTTCACCGAATTTGATTTTTCTCGTTACAAAATTTGTTTTTTTTGTGACGATTTCAAGACAATTTTCATTTTTATTTTTGGACATTTTTTGTTTTTCTTTAGACATTTTTTGTTTTTTTTTTTGACAAAAATTGTCAATTTTCAAGACGATTTTTATTTTAATTTTTGGACATATTTTGTTTTTCTTTAGACATTTTTTGTTTTTCTTTAGACATTTTTTGTTTTTTTTTTTAGACATTTTTTGTTTCACCCATTTAATTTGATGCAGTATTCAGTAAGATTTTTTAGCTGAATTAAATGACCGAATCACTGAAGTTTGAATAGCAGCGAAAAGTTTGCCTCTGGCATTCTTCCTGTTTCTTTTCTCGTCATAATAATAGGAATAATCATTGAACTCGGGTACGAATAGAAGCAAGAAGCAAGAGCCAAACAATGTTTCCTGCCATTTCAGTTTTCGCATTCTCTTCGTTTGTACACCCTATTAAATTTTAATTAAAACTTATTTGGGAATTTTAGCTGAGAATTCGCGTGGGTATCTCAGTCAAAGCTCATCAGTCCTTTTTGCGTTTCATTCTGTTGATGTCGGATTGGATGTAGAATTTTCATTGAGACTTATTTGAGGGCTTTTCAAATTTTCATGTAGCCCAGTTTATGTATCATTTTTTTTTTTTGGAAACTGAATCTCCGAAATATTTTTCATGACCCGTCCGAGATTTTATACATTCTTTTATAGTTGTTCTTCGCCACTCCATTGATAAATTTCACTATGTATTATTTTGATAACGTAGGCTAATTTTTCTTTCTGATATTCAATGTTATTTTGATTGAGCATTGGGCAGCAGTTTATTTATCTTTCAACATGTTCAAATCAAAAAATATTTCAGAATTTATTGTTACCAAAATGATATTTCACTGAACATATCGACATATTCATTTCTATTGGAAAATCCATTAAATCATAGTGAGCGAGGCTCTGCTAGAAAAACGATAGCACTATAATCAAGTGGAAATCAGAAATGGCTTACATGAATTCGAAACTCTGATCGTTATTTATTTTCGGCCAATGTTAATGACATTAGTTCTTAGTTCGTAATTGTGAGTCAAACATTATTCGCATAATATCAGTTGAAATGACCAAAAAGACTAACTTCGTGTTATAGTTCTCAAATTAAATTTGCAGTTTATCATATTCATTTTATATGTTTTTCGTTTCAATAAAAGATAAAAATGCTGTGTCTAGAAACCGCTCTAAACTGTACATTTCACGTGTTATCAATTAGCATAATAGGAATAACGTTGGAATTCAAATTCATTTAAAACATTCACGTTTCGTGATATGCAACGCAAAAAAGTTGGGTACATAATAATCCGTGTACGATTGAGAAGTTATTGTAGTTGAAAACTTATCATCGAATAATTTCGAACAACGACGAAAAATCATTAATAGAACGTTTCATAAGAATTTTTTACCCAACACTCGACAATTCCTATGCATGCGATCGAATTTATAAATCTAGCAAATCGATAAGGCTGTCTTTATTTCTTTCTGAAACTTTAATATTCAAATGAAAACGCCTGAACTTTTGGTATCGCACGTGCTAAATGTTGTTATCGTTTGAATATTGTTTTAGCTGGCAATACTTAGCTCGCATCTGTTACATTCTATGTTACCCTCGTACATGTGGACAAATTTACAAAGTTTGAAATGAAGAGACATAGATATCTATTAGACATTTTTGGCAAACATTTTATTCGCCTTGAATTAAAACGCAAATAAAAAGTCTAGATAAGGCTATCGTTGGAGGAACGTTCCTGAATAAACTGAGATATGCTGAGTAATTCAAATTCACGACAGAAGTAATTGGGACAGCTACAAATTGTATCAACTGCAAACCAGTTTAGAAGTTGCATTGAATATTTATTAGGGATATTTTAATTAAATCGTCGCCTTCTTCAGTTTGTCTGAATTTGACTATTCAATATAGAAATGAAACGAGTTAGAAACCAGATTCATTTCTATCTGATTCACGCTTTGGCTGAATTATTAATTGCTCTGTCTTAAAGTAGCCGCAGAATATTCAGAACTGCCAATCTCGATAAATTGATATTTTCATTGAATTTCAACTAAAATAAAGAACAGTTTTAGTATGCATGTTTTAATCCGTGTGCAACGCCATCGGCTAATACTTCTAGCTAGCTTTTTATTCAGAAAGAATTAAATATGCAATAATAATTGCCGAATTCCGAATCAATTATATTTCAAAAGCTTTTTCAATTCTCATTATCATCTTCGAATTCGGTATCGAATCGAAACATATATTTTCATACCACTACTACTAGGAAAGAATCGGTTTCTTGCGATTTTATAAATTTTATTCTTACTTTGGGTCATCGTTTCAGTTAGTACAGTATCAGGATAAAGTTTTGCATTCTGCTAAATCAAGAAACGAATATATCAGAATGTCGAACCAAAACGATCTGCGTCCATTTTCATGACACATTCGAGGTTGTAGAAATTTTAGAGATATCGATTGCCGAAGGATAGCATAAAAGAGAATAGAAGAAAAAGTTCGGCTCAAAAACGAAAACCTCGAGCTATCACCAAAATACCAAGACGGCAAAGCACTTTTACACGCGATTATAAACAAACAAATGGACAGGAAATGAAAATAATGAACAGCGCAACAAGAAAAAGAATTCATGAAAAACATCGAAAAAGAGCGAAAATCTAAAAGGAAAAAAAATTGAAACGAGGATGCTTTAGCGAAGAAAAACCGCAAAGAAGAAACTAAAGTATTTTCCGTCGGCAGATACAATATGAGCACCGTTAAAATAACGACTTTGAGAAAAATTCACACTGAAAACTTTTCAACGCGAATAAATTGTTCTAATTTTCCCGCAGTTGAAGCGTAATTGGAATGAAATTGGATGCTGGTAAGATTGATTGCCTGCGTCCCGTGGCCGTATGCATCCCAATGCTTCTTTTTTGTTTTATTCCATTCAATATCTTTCTCTCTTATCCAAAAAGACAAATTGGAACTTGTATTCTTTTAGAGAGAATGAGAGAGTTTAAAATCAAATCTGTTATTCAATAGATCTTTGAATGATAATTATTTATTTATTTGATCAATTTGTATTCGAAAATATTGAATATATATATAATTGAAATTGAGACCTTTAAAAACTCGAAAATAATCATTTGTTCAACTGAATGAATAGATTTATTGCTTTAAATCTATTTCTGCGTTCTCCTATATATGTCATGATTGATACTGACAGAAATATGTAACAATATTTTCGTGATTGTTATCATATGCGTGTGACAGCATTAATTAAAAATCCGATACAATTTCTTGAAATTGATTTGTAATTGCTTTGAAACCATTAAATTGGTTTTGAATTTTTCGAATGGAACGAGAAGTATTTCGAATCCTAATAATGATAAGTTCATATTTTAACATAAATAAATAACAAATTTATAAATTGGGACATCTGCCTAGCGGATTTCGTTGATATTATTTCTTAAAAACGTTTCATGTATAAGGGTTCCATTTTTTCGAAGACATATTCCAAAATTTCCAAAGTTAAACTCACCTAGACTTGTTGCGGTGCGCCATCGTTAAAATCTTCCATAAACCATAGCAAAGACTCTCAAATTTCGGGATGACTTCCGTTTTGGAAAACACTTCAAACAGTTAATTATGAAAATAATTTTTTGTTATTTTTTTTTTGTCGTAGCTCTTTTTCACACCTTAAACAATTACTCCAGTATTTTTTGGATCAAAAGACAAAAACACCACTATCCATTTCATTTAGTTCAACAAAAATCAAAATCGATGGTTTTTTTTCGATTTCCTTTCTTTTGCCTTTTCTTTTGATTTGATCCAATCGCTATGATACTATCCTATTTTGTTGCAACTTTACTGTCAAAATTTGCATAAGAATACAAGTTCGAAGAAAATGATTACTATAAAGATGCCAATTTTCATGCGAAAAGTACGTTAAACGTCTTGCATTTACTTTAAGTTGAATATGAATATAATAGCTTCCAATATTATATATTATAAATGTATGTGAATAAGCTAAAACATGAAGAAGATACCCAGAACAAACTTAAGTTAATGATCGAAACAATTAGAAAAATTTGTTTGCTCTAATTTTTTTAGATGAATGACATCAAATCAGTCGCAGATAGAATCTATTCAATTTGTCTTGCAAATTTTGTTCACTATTCTGTCTTCTGTTTATTTTAAGCACGGTGTTTTTCGCTAATATTTTTATTTATCGAATTGCATCGTGAGATGTCAATAAAAAATATATGCACTGAAACTTTTTATTGTTACACAAAATTCAAAGCAGAAAAATACTTTTTAGAAAAATTAGCATATTCAAACCGCAAAAAATCTCTCTGACCAAATCCAATAGTCTTTTCATTAACAAAATGTGTTTTCATGAAATATCAATAAATCACAATAAATGTTAGAAAGGACAAATGTTTTCAATTGACATATACTTTTCATGGCGCAAGCAATATTTTTTCTGCGGTTATGTTCCACAATAATTTCTGCATCAAGGTTTTAATAACTTCGGTTATCAGTTCGGTGAAAATTCAGGATAAATTTGACGTTGGTTCTCCTTTGAATCACGTATAAAACTAACTAGCACAACAAAGGAAAGCGCAAATTTATACTAACTGTAGAACAATAACGGAAACCGATTCATGAATCCAAACGAATCGTTTTCATCCCCTCCAATGGATAGACAGTTCAAGATGTTGAATATTTTCATCAAACGGAAGCAATGCATGCGCAAAAAATACACTTTCACACACTTATTTGTTATGAGTCACACCAACGGTTCGGCATATGAATGTTTTCAAACTGTCGACCGATTAAGGGGAAGCAAAATGCCATTGTGAATGAACCACATTTTATGCGAGACGAAAACCATTCACGTTTATTTGAATTGAGCACATTTTGTGATTTCAATATATGAATGACAATTGACTGATAATACTGTACGCTCTTAAGAGAATTGTGGAAGGTAATGTTCCTAGTGATCTACTATCCACTATCCACACTCCTCACTTTAGAACAAAGACGAGAAAGCAATTTATTATAACTCAATTATCGGAACAATGTCAGATGTTAGGACATATCTTCAGGCGAATTAGAATCATGTGGTTGCAATTGTTGAATTTGATAGTTTTATCATGAAAATGATAATGTCTAAATAAAAAAAAGTCAGAATCTCTACTTTATTGTGTTGTAGTATGCGACGATTATTAGTGTCCAGTAGAAACAAAAAAGAGACTTCACTTTTTTCTTTGTTCCATATTGATTAAATTTTTTCCATAAACTATGTAAATATATAAATAAAGGGAGTATAGTAGATCCCGCAAATTGATACTCATAATTGAGAGGTAAGAAACAATTCCACATAATCCCCTTTAATATTTATTATTATTGACATTGAATTTTGTTTCCATTTCATTGACACGTTCTCTTCGAGTTTTGATTTGATTGGAAAACTGAATGCAGAAGTGCACACACACACACACACACACACCATACACGCACCCAAATATATTGTACTTTGCTTGGCAGATAAATAGGGTGGAAAGATGTGTGCGGTTTGAATTGTATATTGTGCACAAATTGAGCTGAGCCAACTTATTGCTCGAAAGTCATTCATTGTTCGTGCCATTAAAACGATTTTCGACCCTTTTTTATATTTCGTCATGAGACGAGAAATTGTAGCTGTATACTGTATATGTATATATGCACTTACACAATTTTCCGCATTCAACTGAATTGTAATATGTATGTTCTCTTCATATGCTAAATTCAATGGCTAAATGACATTCGAATAGAAAGCATTTTCGCTCAATATTAATGGCTGCACATAAAAGTGTGACTAACGATTTTATTGAAATCAACCGAACGAATTGTGACAGACAGGGAGCCTAGCATATTATTACGAACATTTTTCAATATATTTTAATGATACAATCTTTCAAATTCTAAATCCCAACGGTGCTTTGCATCAATTCGTGTGATCAAAATGGGTTTTTTGTGTGATTTCTCAATTTGTGCTCATTCTCTTATGATTTTATCGATCATCCGTTGTCAATTGTATTATCGATCATCCGTTGTTTGAAAAAATCAAATTGAATTACAATACAAATAGTAATTGATTTCTAAAAATATGTCCTTATAGTTCTCCGAAGTTTTCAAATTAGATAAAAAATATAATAAGAAAAACTGTGAGTGTCATGAAATACCTGTCAGAAAAGAGAAACTTTTTTTGGCCGGGAAATTTTAGTTTTAAATAAAATAAAACTAGGACCAATCTATCTAAACTGCCATCGCTTAGATATATATTATTATATGTACCTCGAATATTGTTGGATCCTACTTTAACTGAAATTTTTAAAAACAATCATTCAATAATAATGAGAATTATCATTTTATATATGTCGTAATCGAGATCAGCCTTCTGACTTTTTTTGTTTTAATGATGGCAAGAAATATGTAAAATCATTTGAACTGCTTTCAAAAGCTTCTTTCCTGATTATTTGATTAATTCCTATTTTCAAAATTTTATGGCATAATAAAAAACATTATTTTTTAATTAAAGTGAGCTCCTTCCAAGCCACCAGTGAGCCTGAAACACTACGCACTGTACGAAACAGTTAAAATTATTTGCACTCAGTTTTCATTTTCAGTTGATAATAATGGCTTTGATTTTTATGGTTCATGACGCGCAGTATTCACTGTTTACTCTTCACCCTCTCATATCTTTACATTGACAAAATATTTACTTTTGTATTTAAAGTAGATCGCATTTATTATTTTGTTCAATAGATTGTGGGTTTTGGGAGATAGCTTATGATACTATGATACTTGTACACTACCGACCAAAATGTTGGACAATACTAGCATCCTAGAATATTGGTATTCTGAAAATTATAATAATATGTAGATACGAAATTGTTGTTTCCATTTTATTAAAAAAGCCAGCCACTAGAAGGAAAGGTGATTAATCGCTAACGCTATGAAGTACCCACACCTTTTACCAATTGCAGATTTCAAAAAAAAAAAAAAATCCAATACTATATAGTAAACAAACGTTCTTTGAAATACACGGAGTTTTGAACTTGTCGACGATATTGTATGTGGCGCACATTATACAATTGAATCGTTGAGAATAAATATGGGACTTCATATTTCCATTTCAATAATCGTCTTTCAAAAAAAAATGTCAGCATAAACGTCCACCAAAATATCTGAGCACTATAAGCGTCTATCGATATTTTTTTCATGTAAATTTTTTCTAAAGCCGTTCAAAGAAAAAAAAAATCTTCCGAACTTTTCGTTCTGAAACCACGTATAGGGATACGCGAAGTCAAAAATTACAACAACAATAACATTAGCAAAAAATAACAGGTAAAAGACTCACTACTTGTTGCGGCTAATTTGGCCGATCGTTCAGGCTGCAATTCACTGTTGATTTCAGGAACAATGAGGAGTCCCGGATCTTATCGAATTCAAAAATATGCACCACAGGTCGTACCAAACTTTAGAGTGTTATCAAAAACTCGTCGATTCCAATCGATCCGAATTAAAATATTATTTTTTTGAAAATTTTGAGAAATTTGGAAAAAATTACAAAGTTGAAATCTCATAGAACCCAACAGATCCTAATTAAATTCCATAAAACCTCAAAAAAATCCCTACAAATCCACTAAGACCAGGATTAAAAATCCTTGGAGTACAGCTGGTGATTTCCCAATATCACTAGACACTATTAAAACGTAGTAAGAGACGTCAAACTGAAAACAACTACATACACTTTGTCTCTACATTTTTATCTTTCACAATAATTAAAAATTATCGAATCCTCCTGAAACAACAAATCTCAAAATTTAAGAGCACAAGAAATATAACAACACTATATCTCAATTCACTCCCGTCTACAATTCAGCCAATAAGAAATCGCCATGGTTTAATAGAGAGTTAACTGAACTAATGCACAAAAAGGACACTGCAAGGAAAAAATTGCTCCGATCCAATTCAAGGGATGATTATGACAAGTACTCTGACATTAGAAGAATAGTTAAAAGTAAGCTCAAATTAGCACACAAAACATATATACTATTCATTCAAAATAATGTCAATAATAATGTAAAAGTATTTTGGCAATACTCTAAACTTAACAGAAAATCTAATTCATACCCAAACGAATTCAAATACAATAATGAATCTTCAACAGATCCCAATCAAACCTGTCATATGTTCTCAGCTTTCTTTCAAACGACATACGTTCAAAATTACACACAGGCAAGCAATTGCCAGACAATAGACAGTGTTCAGGGACCTGACTTAATTGAAACTGCCCAAATTGAAGAATTAATTGGCATTGTTGACACAAGCAAAAATGGGGGTCCCGACTCCATACCAAATATATTCCTAAAAGAAACTAAGGCAACACTAGCTCCAATACTAAAAATCATTTTTAATAGATCATTACCTGAGGGTTTTTTTCCCTCGAAATTTAAAGAATCTTTTATAACGCCCATTTACAAAAAGGGATTGAAGAATGAAATAGTAAATTACAGACCCATAAGTCTTCTAAATGCATTTTCCAAAATTTTTGAGAAATTAGATCACAACATTGTATATAGAGAATTCACGAACCAAATTGACGTGAACCAACATGGTTTCGTCAAAAGAAAATCCACAGTAACAAATCTTTCTATATACGCAAATTATGTAGCAAATTGTCTTGATGAAAAAAATATCGATAGACGCTTATAGTGCTCAGATATTTTGGTGGACGTTTATGCTGACATTTTTTTTAAAAGACGATTATTGAAATGGAAATATGAAGTCCCATATTTATTCTCAACGATTCAATTATGTCATGAGAAATTCACTCATTTTTCTATTCGAAACAGAGTTTCGGGCATGTTACATTTTATCGTATGGAAGACGAGCTATTGAGCAGAGCTACAGGGTGATCTGATTTACTTCAAACATTAAATTCAAAGAACCCTTCGAATATATCGACAAATTCTAAATTTTGAAATAAAAATGTTAATATTATTATATGAACTATGTATAAACGTTTTTGGCAATCTTCCTGATCAGATTTGACTAAAAACGTCATCTATTGTCCACTTTGAACTACCTTGTACTAATATTGATATGCGTGCAGTCGCGCGCGTCGCATCTGTATCATTCTCAATATTATCGTCAAACATCATTGTTGAAATCGATTCGGAATAAAATACGCGATGCTCGTCTTTTACTCCTCCAGTATTCAATTACTTAACTAAAGCTAAACTTTTATTTGCATATTTGCTCGAGATTGTGTTTCTTTGTGGAAGTCAAAACCAATAACAAAAAAGTATTTTATTGAAAATTCCGTTTTTTTTTTCAAACGACATTATTAACGAAGAGAATTCGCCCCGAAGGGATTTGAAGTTTACCCTATATATAGTATACAGTATACAATATATTTGGTAGTTGATATTTTCACATTTACAATATAAATCTGTAAGATTAGAAAATGCCGATACAGATAGAGTATATATTACTTTTATTTCCCCATAGATCAAGCATGCAATCAAGTTTTAAAATGAGGTATCGTTTTTTTTCTATTGGAAAAATCAATTCAATAAATATTCCCTGCATTTGATCGACTTATAGGAACTTCTAAAGCCGTAAAGTTTTTAAGCCTTTTTAGAATATAACGTTTAACGAGTGATTTGTTTGTTTGATTGAACTTCAATTCTTGAAACGGAGTATGTTAATCATTTTAAACCCAGCCATAACTGAGTTTATGGAGTGAATTCCATTCGAATTTCGAATGCAATAAAAATTAATTTGATACTTTGTATCAATTGTTTGAATTCATTTTTGAAATCGATGGCTATGTAATGATCATCATTGTATCATCATATGAAGTTTAAATTTCCCTATCGATGCTCATTATAATACGAATGCGTTAGATTGTTGATTGTATTCGTTGGGTTGTGTGTTGACTGTTGATGGTTGATTGAAGTGTAAGCGAAAACAAATATGTATTTTTCAATTCAATGGAATCTGAGTTTCGTTCCAAAATGAAAACTTAATGAAATAATAATACAAATCATAGTTCTCTTCGAATAATAAACTTTGAATTTTTTCGTTCGCAAGTGACTTTATCGAAACGAACCCTTTGACCTGAAAATAGATTTGAAATTTTAGCATTGTTATTGAGAATTAAAGATGTTCCGCTCGCAGGGAATAAAATAGTTTTTCCCTTTCTATTGGCAGACGTTCAGACATATGTTGAAGTTGACATAAAGCATATAGAATGCCGAAGTTTGTTACAAAATGTTTCATCGGCTTGACGAAAAGTTTGCATGAATATATTGACAATAACGCAATTGTCACTGTGATGTAAATTTTCAGATTTGATGGAGTAAAGTTTCTTGTTCCGGCTTTTTCAAATGAGTCCATTTCGAACAATAATTGTTCTTCATTTTACCCGCAAAACACTAAATCTTTTCGTTTTTTTGTGTTTGAATTCGTTGCAATAGATTTGAATATGGATGTGGTTCAAAGGCATCAGTTTAACGAAAATGATTTTGAGCAGTTGTTTAACAGGAAATATTTACGGGACATAAACGATGGAAACGATTATTCTTTATGGCTTATGGTTTTATATTTTCAGTGGAACTTGCTCAAGTGTTGAAAATTGATGGTATGTCGTGGACTTTAAACACTTTGGTGTGATTTCAGAACGAGAAATGTTTTCATGAGAATTGAACAACAACAAAAAAAAATTAGTATGAAGACAAATTCATTTCGCTGGGTATCGAAACGAAAGTTTTATATTTGTTCTTATAAATTAATTTGTTTAATGTTCGTTCACCTCAAAGATATCACCAACCTTTCGAAAGATAGTTAGTTGGTTTGTTGGTTCAAATATTCAGATTGTTCCGAAAGTAAATTTTATTATTATTGAATACTTACGTGAGATGGTTAACATCAATGTCAACCTGCTTGCAGTTTTTCTTTTTTTCTGTTTTCTTTTACATAGCCAAGTTCTGTTTGTGCGACGGGGAACCCCATGCAAATGGAATTGAATACTCATCTTAATTGAATGTGATTTTCAATATTTACGGTTTCAAGGAAAGAATACCAACAGATCTATACACTATACATTCAACATTCAACATTCAACCATTGTTTAATCGGCCACAAATGATTTCGTCCCAACCAACACATTTTGGTTAATATGTTACATAGTTCTTACGAAATGTTTTTGTGAGACTTCTTCAGGAATGAATGCACATGATACTACTTTGAATAGAAAAGATTGGATATACCAGTAGAAAGTTAGTTCAAAATATAATCTAAGGATTACTCTATTTCAGTTTATGTATACAAGCTGAATGTTTATTCATCATGCAAGAAACATTGTGTGGCCTACTTTTACCACTTGAAACCTTTCCGGGGAAGTCCGAAGTTTCTGAATCCTCATCTCTTCTTATTCTAAAGAATCTCAAAAAATGACGTTGAAATCATTCTACGAAAATTAAAAATCATGAAGAGCAAAGGGCAAAATGTGCCAGTTGGAAAGTTGTGCCAACACAACAGGCCATCTTTTTAATTCATTCTGTCAGAATAAATTGCTTTTGACTTCAATTTTTGTGGATTTAATGTGCGTGATGGAATGACATTCCATCGCGTGCATATATGTACGAGGTAAGGCATACGCTGTATTCTATGATACTAACGTACATAACAAATTAAATTGAACTAATTGATATTGAAAATGTCATTTATTTGATGGGAAACTCTTACATCCGAAGATGCCGTTCGTAAAGTTGCGCAAAATAATTTTACGATGACATCTCGTTTCAATTAATTAGAAATGTAATTATTATTATGCACCACAGGTGCATTACTATATTTGGTCTTTTTTTTCTTTATTTTCTTCGTCTGTTCACTTTTTAACTAACTTCCAGTTCTGCAATCGTTCTACAAATTTGAATTTAGGTAGATTTTGGGCGGGAGTAGATAATAGTAATATTGGGAAAGCACCAGCTCTTCTCCTAGGAGTCTAAGTCCTGGTTTTAGTGGGTTTTTAGGGATTTTTTTGAGGTCCGACAGGATTTTATCAGGCCTGATAGAAATTGTGATAAGTTCCTATGATACTCCCTAATTTAAAAGCCACCAGCTGTACTCCACGGAGTCAAAATCAGGTTTTAGTGGACTTTCAGGGATTCAATGAAATTTCAACAGAACTTTTTGGAATTTTATCAAGATAAATGAAGATCATGAGTTTTTCCAATGTTTGTTACTAATTTGGAAGCCACCAGATGTGCTCTTTTATGCTAAAACCCAGGTTTCGTTAAAATTTAAAGGATTTCTTAGGTTTTAGAGGATCTTTGTAATTTTTTCAAAGTTTCTCAAAATTTTCAAAGAAAATATACCTACTTTTAATTCGGATCGATTGAAAACGACGAACTTTTGATAATACTTTTATGTTTGGTACCACCTGTGGTGCATATTTTTGAATTCGATACGATCGAATTCTGCTTGTTAATATTACAATGGATGTGTGCGGAATGCAATTTTCACTGTAATTGGTAGCCATATCACCGAATCCCAACTAATAGAATAATATGGACTGTCGGATTCTTCATAATAATCTAAAATTTGAAGAGTTCCTATATATCAGGGAGTATCAAACTTTATAGCTTGATCCAAAGAAATACTTATTTATTTGATGTAGATAATCGAAGATGAAAACAAAATCCTTTAAAGTTCATAATAATTTTATTTTGCGTTTCGATTGTTAAGAATATTGAATGTTTATTGAAAGATATGGAAATTGTTGAATATTTCTGAAGTACGTTTCTTTTAAAAAGCTTCACAGAACGATTATTATTATGCACCACAGGTGCATTACTATATTTGGTCTTTTTTTTTCTTCGTCTGTTCACTTTTTAATTAACTTTCAGTTCTGCCATCGTTCTACAAATTTGGATTTAGGTAGATTTTGGGCGAGAGTAGATACAAGTAATATTGGGAAAGCACCAGCTGTACTCCTGGGAGTCTAAGTCCTGGTTTTGGTTAATTTTTTCGGGAATTTTTGGGATTTTATGGGTTTTTATCAGGAATTTTTGGGATTTCATCAGGCCTTGTGAAAATTTAAGAATTTCTCATGATTCTTCTTAATTTTAAAGCCACCAGCAGTGCTCCACGGAGTCTTTATCCTGGTTTTAGTGGATCTTCAGGAATTTTTTTGAGGTTGGATAGGATTTTACCAGGAATTTCTGGGACTTCATCAGGTCTGATGGAAATTGTGATAAGTTCCCATGATGTTTCCTAGTTAAGAAGCCACCAGTTGTGCTCCACGGAGTCTCTATCCTGGTATTAGTGGATCTTCAGGGATTTTTTTGAGGTTGGATAGGATTTTACCAGGAATTTCTAGGATTTCTTCAGGTCTGATGTAAATTGTGATAAGTTTCCATGATGCTTCTTAGTTATGAAGCCACCAGCTGTGCTCCACGGGGTTCTAATCCTGGTTTTAGTGGGTTTTTAAGGATTTTTATGAGGTCCAATAGAATTTTATCAGAAATTTCTGGGATTTCATCAGGCCTAATAGAAATTGTGATAAGTTCCGATGATGCTTCCTAGTTAAGAAGCCACAAGCTGTGCTTCACGGAGCCAAAATCCTGGCTTTAGTCGATTTTTTCGGATCTTTTCGAGATTTCATGGAATTTCATCAGTATCTTTGGGATTTTATTAAGATAATTGAAAATCATGAGTTTTTCCAATGTTTGTTACTGATTCAAAATTTTCAAAAAAAAAATACTTTTAATTCGGATCGATTGAAAACAACGAGTTTTTGATAATACTATTATGTTTGGTACCACCTGTGGTGCATATTTTTAAATTCGATACGATCGAATTCTGCTTGTTATTGAATTCATTTGGTGGAAATTTGAATTCTTTTGCTTCGTTTTTCTATTTAATAGAGAAATATCCAATCTTGAATGGCCTTGAGATGAATCTTGTATCGAAGCGTAGGTTGAATTCTCAATTTTCAGAGCAAAAAATGGCAGAATCCGATCGTACCAAATTCAGAAATATGCACCACAGACAACCGCCGAAATACGGTTCAGGTCCGCTCGGACCGGGTTTGGACTTTTGCAGAACTCTACTAATTAATAAGCATCATGAGAAAAACTCATATTTTCATTTGGCTTAATAAAATCCCAAAAAATCTCAGTGCAATTCCATGAAATCTCAAAAAAACAAATCCATAGAATCAACTAAAACCTGAATTTTAGCAACAAGGAGCACAGCTGGTGACAAGGTCGTTATCAGGTATGGGCAGGTATCAGCAAATAACGGTACTGAAGCTAAAATAGACAAGTGTCCTCGATTTCAAAAAAAAAAAATAATAAAAGAAGTAGTAATGAAAGATTATGTTTTTCGTCTTGAGAAATGTAATCTTTTTTCAGTGAATTATTCAGAAACATCAGTGTTTGTCCTTCTTCAATGAGGCTTGATGATGTTTCCAGCAGCGGAAGATGTCTCTGTCATTTGAAATTTTCAATCGATCGGAATTGATTGCTTTTTCACTATTTTCATTACAATCAAATCTGTTTTAAAGAAACTGTTACAGAAGTATGCGAATTATTTAGTCTGAAATATTTTTCCCGTGCATAGCAAAGAAGGCCGTTGAGATTTCATTCACCCAACCATGTACCACTTGTGCGATACTGAAGAACGTTCAGTACGTTGAGATGTATCAGGCGCATATAAACTATGGCATGAATTCGCTGAGGGATTTCTTTCGATAAAAACAATATTTCATCAAACTCGAATGGCCTAAATTAATGCATTTGAAAAGATTTGTTTGCATCTATTCGTATGCTGTCGCTGTACAGCGCCTGATACTTCGATTCATGCAAAATACGAATATTTTGGAATATGCCCGGGTATGGGACATAACCGGGTACGGGACACCCCAATTTTTTTTTCGTGTAATATCAATATGTCCAGCTTGACTACTGTGAAACATCTCTCTTGACACGCGCCAGACTTTGAGCTAACACCAAAGTTAAAAGACGCACTGCTTGAATGTGCCCCAGAAATTATGTTAAAAGTCGATTGAAAAAGTTTTTTCCTGTTGTTTTGATTTGGTAGCCCAAGAAATTCCTTTTCAAACGGTAGATTGACTCCCGATTTCGTTTGCCAAGTGAATATTTATGACTCAAACAGAAACCCATCCAATACCTGCGCATATTCCCTTACATGTACCAATTTTGACAATCCGCTATGACCAACAAAAGCTGGAAAAAAAGATGAATAAAGACGAAGCTACACAATGCAGTGAAGCTATTAGTTCATCATTGACCGCTTTTGTTGGCGAGGCAGAACAGGGGCCTATTTCATAGAAGTGACAATGACAATTTTGTCACGACAGACTAATTTTCAATTGTCGGTGATATTTCGACAATGTGACGGGTTTTTTGTTTCATATGAACAATTGTCAGCACCGTTTCTATTCCACGACAAATTCCATTGAAAAAGTGACAAAATTGTCATTGTCAGGTTTTGAAGTTGTCAACGACAAAATTGTCGCCTATCAAAAGTTTTATTTTTGTTTTTGAGTAACGTCATCCATTTGAAGTTAAATCGTATGCAAACGTGTTGTAAGTCAATGGCTATATTGGGTGTTTGCATTAATTTTTGCCGCTGACTTACAGATGTCGCCGTTTAAAATTGTGTGTATTTTGACAAGTGGTTCCAATTGCATTTTGTAGGTTAGACATGTGTCTATCTGAATCCGCGCAAAAAGATTTATTTTTCATACATTGTCATTATTTTTAAATCGATTCAAAATGAACCGTGACAAGGCATTTTTTCGAGGGGTACTTCTTTTCTCATTTTATTTTAGGAAAACTGCTGCTGAAGCTCATCGAATGCTTGCGGATACTTATGGTGAACATGCTCCAGCCGAAGCAACTCGCGAACGATGGTTTGTATGCTTCCGAAGTGGTGATTTTGACTTGGAAGACAAAGAACGGCCTGGTCACTGGTCAGCCAAAAAAAATTTGAAGATGCCGATTTGCAAGTATTATTGGATGAGGATCCATGTCGAACGCAAGAAAAACTTGCATTAGAATGAAATGTCGCTCAATCAACTTTTTCTGAACGTCTGCAAGCAATGGGAAAGATTAGAAAGCTAGGAAAATGGGTCCCTCATCAACTGAATGAACAGCAACTTCGAGATCGAATCGAAACATGCAAAAAACATCTTGCAGAACATAGTTTTTTGCATCGTATTGTGTCTAGCGATGAAAAATGGATTCATTACGATAACTCTAAACGTAAAGCATCATATGTTGATCCAGGACAACCATCCACTTCGGCCCCAAAACGCAATATTCATTGCCAGAAGGTTATGCTGTCCATTCGGTGGGATCAGACAGGTGTCGTGTATTACGAGCTGTTAAAACCGAATGAAACGGTCACAGCTGAGTGCTACAAACGCAAATCAGGCAATTTGGCCCAAACATTGAATGAAAAACGGCCATTGATAGCGAGAGAACATCACAAAGTTTTGTTCCACGATGACTATGCCAGAC
Organism: Mayetiola destructor; assembly: GCA_000149185.1. Taxonomy (NCBI): domain Eukaryota; kingdom Metazoa; phylum Arthropoda; class Insecta; order Diptera; family Cecidomyiidae; genus Mayetiola; species Mayetiola destructor. Next base: position 1,662,433 of record GL501433.1, read on the forward strand.
CACATAGTGAAAACATCGTTAAAAAAAATTAGGGAGGCTCGATTGGGATCACCTTGATCAATCTGCGTACTCTCCAGACCTTGCTCCTTCTGACTACCATTGGTTCCGATCGATGCAGATCAGCTTGGCCGACGTACGCTTTCAAAATGCTGAAGAAGTCCGAAAATGGGTCGATGAATGGATTGCCTCGAAAGATGAGGAGTTCTTCCGAAGCGGAATCCGTATGCTACCAGAAAAATGGGAAAAAGTCATAGCTTTTTATGGGCAATATATTGGTTAATGTACTCATTCAATTTGTTATTGAAATCAATCGCTTTTTAAGACCAAAAAACGGCAAAAATTAATGCAAACACCCAATAGTTTGGAGAATGAACTCCGCTGCTTCGGGATAAATACGAAACTTCTCTTTGAAAACCACTTCACAATCGAAATTTATTCGTTCACGAAATGTTCGTAGACGTCTTCGAACAACTAACTCACGATTTTCTTCTTCTTCACTTTCATAATCACTCAAAAACAATTCCATTTCCTTTTTTAATTTTTCGATGCGTCAAAATTATTAAAATGTGGTGGAACTTACGTACATTTATAGCACAACAAATTTATACAATTCTCCTGTCAAAAATTTCCGACGGAGCTATTTAGCTTTGTCGCTATTGTCGCGACAGTTCTGTCGAAGCGACAATTGTCAGCACCATTGTCAGACAATTATTGACAATGTTCCAGTATTGTCACTGTCATTTTCCAACAATTGTCACAGTCGCTTACAGACGTCTATGAAACACAAAAATTGTCGCGACAATTTTATTCTCGCCCTTTTCCGGCAAAATCTGACAAATTGTCGCGCCTGTCACTTCTATGAAATAGGCCTCAGTTCTGCCGTCCACAATGCTCTCAATATAAAAGTATACAGAATAAGTACACTATACTCTCAATATTACTAGTCACTATTCCTACCCAAAATCTACCTGAATCTAAAATTTCGGATTGACTGCAATTCAGGAAGTTAGTTAAGAAAAAGAAAAAAATGAAAAAAACAAAATGTGGTAATGCATCTGTGGTGCATAAAAAGGATGAGAATATATATTTATGCATATATACTATCAGGCCATTTTTAAAGGCAAATTTCTGGCTGCCCAAGAAAAAATATTCGCATATACAGTCGTACCACACGTAGTTTGGTAAATCTCTGTGAAAGGACCACCTTTCATATGTGGACCACTGGGGGTGCGACCGACTTTTTTGCACCAGAAATAGGACCACATCTAATTAACGGGGCGGACCACCCGTTTTGGGGTCTAATCGGAGCAAAAAATTTTAACTGAACCATCTCTCATAATCTCGACGGCCAAATTTTACTAAACGACGTGAGCATTAAAATTTTGGGCCATAAAAGAACAAAAAATTCATTTTTTAAATCTTCATTCAAGAAAATAAATACTTAGGAAAATGAGCAAATTCTAATGCTTATTCAGTACGAATATGAATTTTGATCCAATGAATATTTTTCAACTCTGTTAACTAATTTAGGTTTCTTTTGGCCTAGAAGAGTAATTAAAATCATGTACACCACCCTGAGTAACCCGAAAAAAAATCGATTTGTTGATTTCATAGTTCCATGGATCCTCAAATAATATTAATGAAAATTTAAAATTTCTGGCTGCCCAAATGGGGTTTCTGGCTGCCCAAAATGACCCTGGCTGCCCATTAAAAAATGCCCTGTATACTATATACACATGAATTAACAATTGGAAACCTTGTGTATACTGTATACATTATTATCATTAGACTGTTTCAATTTGATATTTTTATGCACCACAGGTGCATCACTACATTTGGTTTTTTTTTCTTCTTCTTCTTTTTTCTTTTGATATCTTGGTCAATTGTTGTCCGATCGATCTGAAATTTTGGATTTAGGTATAACTTGGGAAATGCTTTCGATTGGAAAAATTTTCGGAATTTCCCGGGACAAATTTTCCGACCTGAAAATTCCCCGGGTACAAAATTTTCCTAGGAAATTTTTTTTTCGGGAATTCTTTTTTGAAAAGAACGAAGTGCACGATTGTATCAATTGCTCCATTTCCCCCACTCGCGCTTAATTTACATTATAAACCGTTTTTACTGGGCTGAGCTCAACTGTATGTAAATTAGGTACGAGTGGTGAAAATGGTATAGATTTCTGTATTAAATGCACTTCGTTTTTTTTTTGGAAAATTTTTTTTGGATTCGGTAAGGTAAGCCGGGGTACTTTT
>GL501433.1:1686931-1719901 GCA_000149185.1 Mayetiola destructor
GATATTTCTTTGACAAGCTGAAATGACTACTTTTTACGTCAATTTTTTATCACTGAGTACGAAGTAAGTTTGTAAATTAGAAACTAAATTCATTTCATATTGTTATTAAATCAGTTATTTTCTACATTATTTATTTGTATGCATCATTCATAGTACATCGTATATAATTTGGACATTCTCGAAAAAAAGCAAGCATTACGATTTGCTTCAATGCTCACTATTAAAAATAAGAGTTTGAAAAATGTCATATATGTTTTTAATATAATTGTGTATCTTCTTGCCATCAAGAGGTTAAGCTGCACTCGATATAAAATCCATTACTTCAACCAAACAGTCTGAAGTGGTGCAATAAAAAAAAATTATTCGAACTTAGTTTAGCTCGGATCGAAAGGAAACCATGCTGAAATAAGTATGTGGTAAACATGTTGAGTGTGTTGTCATTTACGAACCTTTTCACAGAGTTGACAGAAACGATACAAAATTCGAGAGGTTAATGACAGTAATTCTCATTTCAATATAATCAAAATCCAATCAACGGAAAAGATTTCAACAGGAGAAATGCTTCACATTCAAAAGTTATTAATTTTCAACACTCCCTCACATATTCAATTTCCGCTTGATTTAACCGGACGATTGTACGTAATATAATATGAGCAAAAAAAAAAATCAAAAATACATGGCTCCGTGAAAAAAAAAATACATGGAGTTATCGGAGCTCAAGTTCAAAATGCACAAAAATCATTTTGCGTTCCAAGATCTCATACTCCGTTCTGTTTTTGCTCTCACATTCTGTTTTTCAATGGTGACTTCCGCGGCCAAGAGGCGTCAACCTTTCAGGCCAAATGCTATAATATAAAACGCATTGCAGGCAAGTTTATATTAGAAAGTCCAGAGTGTTCGCTGTTTACGCTACAGATGAAATACTACATCTGCGGAAACATTATACTTTTAGTTTGTAATCTGAATCAAAATGGCTATTTTTTTACGCAAAAATCATAATAAATAAGCATCTTTTGGAGAAAATGTTTCCTCAAAATTTTTTATTGAAAGTTTGTACTGAATAAATCTTAGAAAACAATGATGAATCTCTGGCATTTCTCGTTTTGCTGGATCGGTTCAACTTCAAAATGCAATGAGCACTTCTGCCGTCATGAAAATGGACTTATGCTCGTTTTGAAGTTGATCATTGTTGAATCGTTTAAAGCCACAAATTCCTGAAAAAATAGTGATTTATTGTTATCAAATGTACAAATATTTGAAGTGAAAACGAAAGCTCATTAGATGAATTGTCTCAGATAATTTGAGAATCAAGCGATTGTGGTGCATTAGCTTGATTGGTAGCAAAACTACCAACTTGGTATTGAAAAAATATTGGCCACAACAACGCCTTTTTCCTTAGAAAAACACTGAAAACACCCAAAATACAGAAAAAAAATTTGTCTTGCCAAACAACAGCGGCGAAAGATCCTATCTTCTAACTTCACAATTTCATTGGCTCCACGGAGTCTCTTCTGTAATATGCTATGAATAGTACAATGTAATTCCAATGACATATGCTTTGAATGCTTTCAAAAAAAGAAAGCAACTATAATCAGTCCTTGTGTAGTGGAAATAAAATTGTTGCTACGAATTTCTTTTGTCCCAATTCCTTATCTAGATTAAATAATAAATTTCATTTTTCGTTCATAATGTTGAGTTAATTTGTTTATTTCCCTTGTTTATTTCTCGTATAAGACAGATATAAGATATGCATCATATGGAGACTGGAGACCTATCTACAGTAAAACCTCTATAAAAGAATCAAATTCGTCGCGGTGATGTTGGTTCACAAATGAAATCTCATCAAGGATCCCATTTACGAAGGAATCAATCCATAGATACATCACTGTTCTGTTAACACAATGAGGGAATTCATTAATAGCTGTTAAGGTTAAAATATTCACTATTGGCGCAAAGCGATGACAGCGCTGTAGTTGTACAAACTGTAAGCTGATTACACAGCATGGCGTATCTCATTGTGTTTATGATTTGTGCAACTACAGCGCTGTTGTTACATTGCAGCCATGTGAGCGACACTTAAAATTCAGCTGACCGAATTCCCTCATTGTGTTAACCCTGCACCAAAATCGCCACAGCATATTTAAACTATAGATGATGCAGGCAGCATTACAACATTTGTTGCATTGAATTTGTAGTAAGTTGATATAGGCGACAAGAGAACTATCCTGGAATCTGGTCGTTGATTGCATTCATCCCTCCATTGGGACTGTGAATAAAAATTGATTTGATTTAATTAAAATAGGCACAAATTAGAAAAGTGATTTTGCTTACCTTCTAGAAGCTCTCGTTCTCATTGTCTTTGTGCATGATATTCTCTTTTTTGCGCTATGTGTTGTCGCTAATTTCTTCAATCCAAATTTGTTGCCATTGGTTTATCCAAAGCAGTGCAAAGACCTGTCATAAGAAATAATTGTCATATAAGTATCTAACTTATTGATAAGTATCACACTTTTTAAAGAATATTACGCACTGATGACATCATCGATTCCAAGTAAATTTGTGATTTCTATTCTGACTCGTCAAATTAACATGATTGGTTCTAGCAATCATTCGATTTGTGATACTGAGCCGTTGATTCGAAAATTCTACTCCGCTCGCTGTTACTCGATCGGGTTCTACTTGATTTGGATATTCTTGTGAAAAATGAATATGCGGATATGCTCGATTTTCTTTTTAAAGTATCCGACGATTTCTCTTGGCAATTATTTTATCAACTTAACCGATTGGATCTTCTTGTGCTGTTTGTCAATTCGCATGTTGACTTATCCGAAGAAGTGGTTTTTTCTTGTTTAGTTCTTCATGGAGCCCCCAATCAAAAAAATTGTGGCAACATCCACATGTTTGCGACACAAATAATAATTACACAGTGCACACACAAAAATCATCGGATTAAATTCTATGAGTTTATTCCGTGAAACGGATTATTGACGAGTTAATTCCTATATACAGATTGAATTTGAATATCTTCGGCTGAATTTTGACATTTCATCCAGTAAATGCTTTGCACATGTACGACACACTCATGAAACGTCACATATACAGAAGTTGGTATAAGTCCAGCGTTATGTATGCAAGGCTACAGGATGAAATGTCAAAATTCAGTCGAAGATATTCAAATTCAATCTGTATATCGGAATTAACTCGACAATAATCCGTTTCACGGAATAAACTCATAGAATTTAATCCGATGTTTTTTTTTTGTGCAGCCTCTGATTTTGAAGTCTTTTAAAATAATTTCAATTTTGTGGTTCGAGAACTAGTTGCGACTCGAACTCGAAATAATAAAACAATGAATTGATTGTATTGGATGTACTCTAATATATTTTCACTTCTGATTATTTCAACAGTCCGAGATAAAATGATGAATTTCGTTTGATTTGTTTACGATTTTTCAAACCGATGACATTTCCCATCAGAATGACAATTAAAACATGTTGTTAGTGGTGAAGTTGAAAAGAATTTACTATCGAATTTGAAAAAAATCAGTTACATTTCTATGAAGGTTGGTTCTTTTTCATCAGAAATTTTGCCGGTTCACATCATCAATAAGAGGAGGTTCTATTATAGTGTAAAACAGTTCGTCGCACCCCAATCGATTCACAGATGAAAGAAAGTTCCCATATACGAACTTTCTTTCATAGAGCGTTTACTGTATATTGATCATGCGAACAACAAAACAAAACTAATGCGCTAGCAATTGTCCATATCGACATTTCATTTCAGATAAATAATATATTTATGCAAGAATGGTCCGACACAAATATAAGGAAAGAGATATTCCGTTGGCTTATTCATTAAATCGCAAGAATCGGACTGAAAACATTCACAACTTAATATTTGTAATATTAATATGTTTGAATGTTGATAGTCAAATATCACGTATCTATTTCCGAATTTCTTGTCTCAAGTACTATGCAACTCAATCAGTAATGAATAAAATTGGAATGCTCTTATTTTTATTTAGTTCGACAATAGAAGAGTTTTACATTCGAAGTAGAAAAACATTTGAAAACACCAATCGAACACTGGGCACGAGATACAAACGTAAATATTCGTTCTCTCTTTAGTTCAATGTTTGTTTTAATTGGAAGTGATAATAATTCCATATACTATACCGTCAACTTCATACTCATATAAACACGAAGGTTTTTTTACTGCTTTTCTTTTCTTGTCAAAGTAACATAAACATAACTTTAGCAATGCGGGTCAATTGTTTGGAAATGATAAGACGCATTCTATTACAAACGATTGGTTACATTTATTCCAATTCCAATAGTAACTCGTTGAAACTACTTCGAGATCTGGTTGCTCCCAATATATGTTCGTATAGTACCGAAGCAAGTATTTCGAACAAATTAAAGCTATTACTTTTCCGCACACCACAATTTCAGATTCGAGAAAAGTATTGGTTTACCCTAAAATAAGTGGAAAAAAAAATTTGAGATATTTTTTCGTTTTTCGATGAGAAAAACATGAAAAACGAGTTTTTAGAAAAAAAAATTTTGTGTGTATATCGTCGTAGCTGTCTTTCATATCGTCGGCACTTTTAATTATTTTATCTTGTTAGCACGATAGCGGTGGATATTGTTCAGGGCGTCTCACAGATGATTATGAGCTTACCAGAGCAAGTACACCGGTTGCTATGAGCCTAACACACCACATTTTTCTTCGAGAAAAATCCGATTTTTTGGAAAAATTTTAATTTTTTTCTTTTGCCAGTCGATTGAGAATCGTCTGAAACGCATAGAAAAGCAATTTTTTTGCAAAAAATATTCTTTGCCCAAAGGTCCCCCCTTGTATTTTTTCAAAAAAAAAAATCCAAAATTTTTGAAATTTTTTTTTCTCGCCAATCGATTGGAAATCGTCTGAAACGCGTAGAAAAATAATTTTCTTCGACATTTTCCATTTTCATCTTCATAATTTCGAGGAAATTTCGGTTTTTCGCTACGATAAATTAAAGCGCATTCTGGAATCTGCAATGCATGTGTCCGATTTTATGATTGGATATTTTTTTTGAATTTAAACGCTGAAAGAGAACCAAAAAAAGTCCAAAAAGTCCAAAACATGTTTGCAGTTCACACAAATTCAATTCTTTTGATACGTTCTCGCATTTCGTTAATAGTGCGGAAAAGTGAGTTTTAATCTTTAAAACCGTTTATTGTGGATTGCGTCACTACAACCATTAATAATGAATGAAAAAGAAAGATCTCTCATCACGGCGCCAAAACAAATTAATTGTTTTATCTAGTAACTTTTTAGAAGTAATCTGCCGAACGTATTTTGCTTGATGTGGATACATTAAGTTATAAAATCGTTATATATATATTTATTTATTTATTTGTTTATTTATTTATTTATTTATATGTACCAGCTCTAGCTCGGTGTGGGATGGGTCTTATGCCTTGCCATTTGGACCATTCGAAAGCTTGAGAAAAACCCCCGTGCCCATTTTTTTTAGCCCCAGACCCCACCCCGGTCCCGAGATAGGCCTTCGAAATTTTTTTCTCTCTCATTTTCGAAAAAAAAAATAAATTTTGCGCCAATCGACCGGAAATGGTTATAAACGTGTAGAAACACAAAAAATTCGAGAAAAAAATATTTTCACCCAAGGGTCCCCCATTGGAAAATTTTTTGAATTTTTTTCTGAAAGAGCAATGCCGGAGGCTTATATGAATTTCATATTATGAAATTTCGCCTTTTTTTGACAACTCCATTAGAATAGCATTGGATAGATGCCGCTAGTTTCTATGCGGTTTTAAAAAAGGCAGAAACCGGCATTGCTCTTTTTTTTTCTAGATTTTTTTTTTCAATTTCGGTTTCCAATTACATATACTATTGATAATACCGCACATTAAGCACTACTCCCGAGTTTAGCTTGGCAGTGTATTTATCATTTCATTCCTCTGAATATATCTAAAACATTTATATAACAATGTGCTGCTCTTCACAAAAATAATAATACGGGATTGCTTCATACAAGGATAGCAAATGTTTTTGGAAAATGATGAACCACCAAATAACTACTGAAGGAAGGTTATCATCGTTCTCCATTCATTAACCTCATTTTCAACTTTTCTCTTCTTATACTTTTCAACTGTTTATTAGTGGAAATGAAAGTAAAATGTTTAGATAAATAAAAAACCTCAATTTTACAAACGGAAAGAGGAGAAGGGAGAAGTATAACGTATTCGATCTTATTTAGATGGATATATTTTGTTGATCAATAATTCCATTAAGCAAATCATAAAATTTTCTAAAAAACGAAAGAAGAGTTCAATATTCTTTACCTCATTGTCAGTAGATACTCAAGAGCGTTTTTAGTTCATTGTCTCACTTACTATGTGGTTAGAGTTTATCAAAATACTTTCAAACGATCTGATAATAATAAAAATAGATATTGAATTACATACTGAAGGCTGAACAAAAAAATTTGAATCCCAGAGCAAACTTTGCAAAAAGGGAAGATCAAAATCATATAATTTATGTTAGTTTGATTAAATATCGATTGTTTCATGTTTCATGTAACTAAAGAGCATTTTTCATTTCCGATATAATAATACATTTATTTCGGTTCCAAAACTTATAACAATACATTCTACAATAAATATATTCAATGCGATACATCCAACATTAAGTATGATGCAATACATGTTTCGATGTTCTTTTTTGTGTATCGGTCTAGATGATTCGGTCCAATCTTGATTGGACAGAGTATTTTAGTGACGAATATATTGAGATAATTGGTCGGATAAGTGTACACAATTTCGAAACGGCTTTTCTAGAGAATAAACGGACAACATAATATACAACATACATGAATGATGTATATAGGCTCCTTTTTGCGAGCCTTGCTCTCTTCGTAGGGAAATCGTAATCGGTGTGGTTGGATTTGAAAAATCAAATTTTGAACTGTCTTTTAAATATCAAACGATATGCTACATATACACTATACACATACACTGAAATATACAATAGTATTCAAATAAAACACCGAATTCTCTCAAATTGTATGAAAATTCACGCGGCATCACTTCGTACTTAATTCAAAGAATTTAATCCAAAATGTAACAAATGAAATGTATTGCAAAAATTTAAAGTATGCCGCAATCATTTTTTTTTTTATTCAAGGGGGTGTAACATTGGTGTTTGACGTTTCTCAAGTGTACCTTGACAGTTCTCTCAAAACGTATTGATTTTTTTTTTCACATATTTGTTCATTATTGTGCACAATCGAAACTTCAATTTTCTTCGTTATTTATAATTAGTTGATGAATGGACGTGGACACACTGGGCAAAACAAAATAACAAAGAAAATGAAAGTTTTGATTGTGCACAATAATGAACAAATATGTGCAAAAAAATAATCAATACGTTTTGAGAGAACTGTCAAGGTACACTTGAGAAACGTCAAAGCTAATGTTGCACCCTCCTGGTTTTATTATTTGCTCGAAGTGATATTCACGAAAAGGCTTTATTTTAGAATTCCGATTTCCGTATTCTAAGAGTATCATAACTTAAAATTCAATGCATAAACCATTTCAAGACAAACATAAGAGTTTGCTGCCATGTTTATTCAGTTTGATCAGTGGCGAAGCGAATCAGCTCATATGCAATGCAGCTAACAAAGAAACCGTTAATATGAAAAAATTTATGATGAACTATGAACAAACAGCAGTTGTTAAAAACGTCATGCGACAATAATAATATTTGCTACACAAATAAGCGCAAAATAGAAAAAAACTACAACAAAATAAATCAGAGCGAATTTATCTTGTTTGTACGTTCAAAGAGTGTATTCATTGCAGGAACTGAAAACAATACGAATTCCGAATAGTCTGCACAGAAAAAAGAAACATAGGGATCAGTCACAATGTGACATGGTAAATTGTGATTTCACAATGTCGTGGTAAGAGTTCGCCATGACATTGTAAACGAAGCTTTGTTTATTTCAAATCCTGTGACAGACTTGAATTTAAATACTTATTACTTTGGAATTTTTATTTTCACGGCGTGCCAGAGTTCGTTCTACTTTGAATTAGGTTTGGCTCTACGCTTTTTATGTGTGTTTTACCAAATATAAAATATTTGATCAAATTTCAGTAATCGTAGAAATGCATGATTTAACTTATTCAAAGATCCGTTCACAATATCATAATATCATACTGAACCCTTATCATGGCATTGTGAATGATTCCCACGTTTTTTTCCTCTGTGTGAACCAACATACATATGAAACGCCGAATCAAAAACAAGTTAGCCTGAGCTCTCTCAAATTTAACTAAAATACAATTCAATGGAAAAGATGCTGTAAAATTTGTAGTAAAATTCATAGAAGAGCACATATACCAAAAGTGAGCTTTATTTTATTACCGAAAGTATTAGCAAACTGAATTTGAATTTCTGGGCTGTTGCCATGTTAAAGAAAGAATAAAAACTTATTCCACCATACCGCAATGGTGACTATGTGTTACAAAATGCGATCCCATTTCAGATTGAATGCCTATCATAATGTATTCACAATGCTTTTTACTTACATTTTTTCATGATTCACATATTTTTAGTGCTGTTTTTTGTTCCTCCAGAACTAATTTCAATTTGATGAAAATAATTTCTTTATGAAAAGCACAGACTAGTAACTAGTATCTAGTGCGTAAAATCATGCATATGAGAAACGATAATATCATGAATGAGCGAATACTCAGAATAAACTCTTCAATTGCTGTTGATTTGAATGATAGTCACTTATCTTTAATTGGTGAACAGTTTTATTTTACAATAAACATGTTTAAATTTGTTTGTATTTAGCACATAACGTCAACATGAACAAATTAAATGAAAGACTCCTAATTCCTATTGTATTTTTTCATCTAAATGCTTATACAAATTGGAACTTATTCAGATATTGTAGTTGTAGATGTTTTCAAATCACTTTCAGACGTATCATTAGCATTCAGAATTCGTTTATGAGATTTATCCCAATAATCCAAAATTTCAAATTGAGTGGGCGATGCATATGGGAACAGCGATGGGTGGATAGTTGAAAATGCAAACTGTTCATCAAAATTCGGATTGGGTGTAACAGCCGATGTTGATTTCGATGTGTCGATAGATGCAATCCCAGAACTCTCAATATTTGCAGCTAAAGATGGATTCATTTGCTGTGTTTGAGAACTTTCAGCATTGGGTGAAACTTCCGATGGAACTTGGTGATGATAAACATGTGTATCACGATGACCGCCCCCAAAAGCTTTTGCTAATTGCCATACAGCTAATCCGGTCAAAACATTGGTAGCTATGCCCGGCATCAAGCTGGATTTTTGTTTGTACATTGGCATCATCATAGGCATTCCATAATTTGGCATCGATTGTCCATAATTAGGCATCGAATGTCCATAACTAGGCATCGAATGTCCATAGCCAGGCATCGAATGTCCATACCCAGGCATCGAATGTCCATAGCCAGGCATTGAATGTCCGTAATTGTTTCCAGTGTTTGGATAAAGTCCAGAATGCGGTTGTTGTTGACGCGGATAATTCAATGATGGATTAGAGCTATATGGTGGTGGTGCACCATTCAAATTTGAATGCGGAGTGTAAGGTGGAGGTGCGATTGGTTTTGAAACTTGTTGATTCGTGACAGCTTTAGGAATTGGATCCGATGACAAATGTCCTTTTCGTCTAACACTTAAATTCGAAGTCGAAGTTTTTGGACGATTTCGTCCGAACCCAAATGATCGCTTCGATTCTCCATTTCCCATAAATACAATCAAAATGATCAGTAGCAAAAATAGATTTATTTTCATTTTTTTTTTCAACTTCTAGACAAATGCTGTAGATAGTAGATACCGTTACGATTTCAAATCCGAACCACTTGACTTTTAGTATCTGACTAAATTCTCGCTCCAAAAATTACACTTGAAGGCCTGAACGTTTAAAGTAACGAAATTTATCGTTGGGATTTCTTTTATAAGCTTAATTCATTCGTGTAATCATAATATTATGAGATATTTGTTGTGGCAATTTTCTGAATAAACGGAACATCGTCATTCTTAAATATTCTCAATTGTATTATTGTTGTGATTGGAGTGTGGCAATTTATCAATCAAGCATTGTTTGTCGGCTTATAAAATGATCAAATTAAACCAAGCTTCTTGATGACCAGTGGCGTACCGTGTGTTGAATTTTGGAGGAGGGGAGTTGCTTGAGATGTTTTCTTTATTCAAATTATAAATTTATGAGCATCAAACACCAATTAAGTGTTCATTTTATATTCGTGAACTCGAAATAATTATATGTATAGACAAAAAAAGATTTGGCTAAGAACCACAAAATTTCAAGAAATCGCTAGGCATTTTTCCTCCTAGAACTTTTTGTTAGATTTGAATTAATTTAAAAAGAAACTTTAGGGTTTCGAAATTGATTTCCCAAACGAAAAATGAAATTCAAAATTGAATTGAACATTAAGAGATGTTTAACGCACAAAAAGTAAGTGTTAATATTTCCTGTTTGTGTTCACTCCATGGGGTAACCCACCAAATTTAATGAGCGCTAATATTAGCTAATATTTTTAATATTCAAGATGGCGCCGGTTTTTAATTTAGTGAAAAAAAGCCAATTTTAATATTTATTTGTAAAAATAGTGAAGAAACAAATCAATTCTATGGAATTTATATAGATCAAAACCGAAATATCAAAAAAAAATTAATTAAAAAAATTAATTCACGGTCATAGTTACATTTTTGGAGTTCCGACCTAGTGAGCGCTAATATTTGCTAATAATTGCTAATGACAGCTACTATTTGATGGTGTCTAACCCCATGATAATGGTTGTCGGCGCTACCAACGGACGCATTGGTAGTATGTATCCCATCATTGATGATATTTATAAGCAAAACTTGCTATTGTACCGGTGTAAAAGAGAATTGAAACATTACCAAATTTATTTGAGATTAGCTAAAAAAATTTATTTCATGCGAAGGTTTTTATGACACGCATTCCTTGATATTTTCATTATTTCCGTTTAAGAAATGAATATATTTAGTTTACTTTCATACAAAAATATGTACAGTCTGCAATTAACATTTGTCAGAAGTAGATTGATCTTGTCCGAAGGTAGACGGAAAAAGTTTATAATGACAGTGTTGAGAATATGGTGGTACTGTGTTAACAGTATTCGATTGGAAATGTTCGCTAATGTGATTGGTCGAGTTCTTTTTATTATTTTAGGAATAGGGTGTCAAATTTATTCCACGAGAAGTAAATTATAAACATTTACCACGAAAATTATGTTTATTTACAGCCAAGTAATAGTATTTTGGACGAATTGAAGTATCAGGCGCTCATAAGCGACAGTATACACATGAATACAATTAAATCTTCTCCATTGCATCAGACATTTTAGACATTTCGAATTTGATAAAATATTGATTTTATTGAAGGTAATCCTTCAATAAATTGATGCTATAGCTTATGTGCGCCTGTTACCTCGGATCAATCAAATAATAATAAAAATATTGGTTAAAATTGTGAAAATCTCGCTGCAAAGAATCAAAATTGATATCTTTCATGAAGATTCGAACATTTCATCACAGCGGCATATATTCCATTGGAAATATGGTTTGAACGCACTCATCTGTGGTTTAGTTCTTATTGAAGAACTATCATTCTCGGTATTTTTTCTGAGAGTCCCTATTCAAAAATATTCCATTTGGATAATATAAATTTCTTGTGGCGAAAAATTTACCAAAAACAGCTGTTCAGCATACCTAGCTATTTAGTCATCCAACGATTCGCGACTAATATTTTTATTTTTCATGTTTATAACTTCTTTATAAATATAACGAGCGTCAGTTCAATTACAAGCTATATTATGTATTCAAGAAATTCTTGATACTTTTTCCTAGAAAAAATTCCACTTCTCAAACCATTTCGATGGGTGAACATATCCGAAAGCAAATATTGTATAAAATGATAATGGTATTGAAATAGTTAGTGTTCTGCGCACAATTTGTATGAATAGTGCTCCAACTCCAACAATGCGATTTGTTCTGTTATTAGAAATGGTCTTAAAAGTGGAATATAGTAAGACCTCCTCCTCCATCTTCGTTGCAGCCCAAGTGGTCCACTTTTTAGGAGATTTTTGAATGTTGTCATTTACTGAGTATTTTGCTCATTGTTTCTAGGTTTCGTTTTGAGCAATTTTGGTATTTTATTTCAAGGATTAGAAGACGAGGACACAATTTTGATCCAAAATTTTGTCGAATATACGTTTATAAGCCCTTAGCCCTTTATTCAGAATTATTTAATTTTACGAAGACCCTAGTGTGGGGAATAATGATTTTGCAATCAAGATTTGGGATTTTGCAATCTAAGTTTAGGAAGTAGCATACCAAAATTTAAGAAACGCACTCTGAAATTGGGAATTTGCATTCCGAAACTGGGAAATTGCATCCCAAAATTGAAAAATTGCATTCCAAAATTGGGAAAGTGCATCCCGTATTTCGGGTTTTCGCATCCTTAATTTGATATTTTTGCAACCCCATTGTAGGAGGTTTTGCATTTCAAATATGAGCAAATGCATTCCTAATTCAGAATTTTCTCAGAAAATACTTTCGAGTCTTATTATGATGACTAAAACATGGGTTCCGGAAGAAAAAATAACATAAAATCAACTCCAAATTGGATATTTATGAGAATGAGAAGGTTGCCGTTTTTAATCGTTTGATAATATGATTTTCTTTTACTTTTCCGCCATCCACAATGGTGGAACAAGTATTGGTTTTGGGTGTCGTCGTTATCGTTGTTACTCCCAGTTTACTATAAATCAATGCAAACAACTCGTGTATAGGGAGTTCTCAAAATGATCCGTATTGATTTTGGAGATATGAGACCTCGCCGGAATCTGAAAATTCAGAAAATTTTACCTGGAACTATCAATTTTCAGACACCAGATTAATTTATTACGATCCACACATAACGATCAATTCAAAGAAATTTTGAATTTTTCATAAAAAATCACTCAAAAAAAAAAGTTTAAATTTGAACGCGCCGAAATCATTTTCATGTGTTCTCTCTCTTTCATTCGTGTTAAATAATCAGATAGTTGCATAAAAATAATGGTTGTCGGCGCTACCATCGGACGCATTGACATGTACATTAGTGGTATAGACTGTATTCTATCATTGGAGGTTAGTCACCAACTGAAATTGCATTTCTTTTTAATGATATATTATATCAGGCATGTGTATATTCATTTTTGGATAATTTTTTACGAGGATTTCATTTCTGATGAGAGTTCTTCGCCTCGTATAACGTATAACACTTTGTATTCTTTTTCAAAATAAACAAAATTAAGTGGCACATATGGAATTTTTTTGAAAAGTTTTATCACATTGAAAATGTGAAAAAGACATTCGGAAATAACGAAATTAATATGTACATTTGTCATTCCGTTTCATTGTTCATAATATTGAAACTCGCCCATTCAATCAACAAATTACAAATAACCGAGAAAACGAAAGGTTCGATTGCGCAAAATAATGAAGAAATATGTGCAAAAAATTTATCAATACATTCATGTCAATTCAATATGACGTTTTGAGAGAACTGTCAAAGTACACTTGAGGGAACGTCAAAAGCCAATGTTTCGCTCCCCTGCATTATTCACCAATTAAATACAAGCAACAACATTGAAAGGCGTGAATGTTCGATTAAATATTGCAGATGGTCATCAAGTAAACGCATTCATTTATTTTAATTAATGTTTTGAACGTTTTTCATTGTTTCGAATTGATATTATTTTGAAGATTAATAACCATTGCATGAATGTGTGCACTGGAAAAATGTTGTGTGCATGAAGCAATTTCCATTTTTCCTTTTTTGCGATCACAAAGTGTCGTGGCAGCATTGAAAGATAGACCTATGCTCGGTTTGCCAAAGCCGGTTCGGCGTACCGGATTTGTGTGTGTCGCAACAGGTCTTTTGTGTAAGCCTGTTTCAGGCTAATTTCAGAAACATTCCGAACAATTGAACCAAAACCATCAATATGATTAGGTTATTATTTGTTATTTTTCCTGTAACTTACAAATCAAACACATCTATAAATCTAGCTAGAAGCTACTAATTAATATTCTAAATCGAGTGATTCGGTGAAAACTCTTCACCATAATAGGATTAATCAGTGTGACGGTATCTTTCCTTGTCCCAAATGCATAATGGAGTTCAGAAATAACAATAACAATGAAAATTGGCAAAAGCTCTTAAATATCATTCAGCAGTCAACGTTCAAGCATCGTAATTTATCATGATGTTAGAAGCGGAAACATCGAAAAAGATTTACTAATTAAATGTCGAACCATCAAACGGTTCGAATGTAAGCCGAATCGAAAAGAAATGAAAAGAAGATTAGTGAAAAAATACACGATGCGAAGGATGACAGGCGCAACTAAAAAATGTTGATTTGTACGAACTCACATTAATATAGAGTTCAATATATTTATAAGTATTTTTATTCGATTCATTCAACGAAACTGATTCAAAGTATTTGAGGAACACAGAACGGTTAAACTTAAAAATGGCAAATTCCCAATGTAATTAACATAATATTCGAATAAATTATGTTGATTTATCGCGACTGATTCATTCGCATCACAAAAGATACTCACCGATATCACGATCTCTCTGAAAATAAAGCACTGGTGTGTGTTACACATTACAGATTTGATTCGAAGTCAAATTAAGTGAGTTCGAAAATGAATGTGCTATCAGAAATGAGCCAAATGAGAGAACGTCATCTCATTTCGACGACACAGATTTGTAATCTGTACATTTTAAATCGCAATGTAATGGAAAAGGAAACACTCAATGGTTTTGTTTTTCTTTGGTTGATAAGATAAATTTTTTCGACGACAGGAAAAAATGTGAAGAATATTTTTCGTCTGTCTTTGGATAAAGTGAGTCCAATTTTTCAGAATTTAAACGTATATTTGTGCATCTACGTGTAACACTTTATTATTTTATTAAAAGCAAAAGTTCGGCCTCATATTGATACCCATTCGCCTCGAATCTGTTTCGAATTTCGGGTTGACATACAATACAAAAAAATATTAATCAAAAGAGTCGCCATATTTCAATCTCAATCCAACCAATACCAATTCAATTGCTTTTGAATTCATTTGAAAAATGATACATTTCAAAACTATTTTTAAATTTATGTATAAATTATGCATAAACAACCACTGTCAATCGAATCAGGTAATTAGATTTGGTTTTCCATGAATGCAACTAATCAATACGACCAATGCATTAACAGTTATGACTCGACTATCATAAGCATAAATCTTATTCAAATTTTCGTATTCATTGACCATTTGGAATTCGAAATTGAAAACGAAAAAAAAAACATTACGTTTTATTCATTCGACTGATAAATTATAATAAATTCGATTGTAAATGCTGACCATATTGACTAATACCGACATTTTGTTATTCCATCTACGCGTTCCTTTCGACAGTATATCGATCCCTTTCATCGATGCTATTGGCATTCTATTCGATGAATTCACACTGAATACAATAAAAGCCGAATCCATGATTTTTGACATCGAAATAAATAATAAATAACGTGATGGAATTTCAAAGTATTTGTTTTGTCTTCAGCCTTCGGGGATACAGATCGAATCGGAACGATGACGAATATAGTAAATCGAATTAAAAAATCCAATAACAACCAAAATTGAATTGAATGAATATCAAACCGTGATTCATAATCTTCGAATGATGAGAGATTTTTAAAAATTGGATGATTTCAAGTGAAGAGAAAACCGTCAAACAAAATGAAATATTATAAATTTGAAACGACTGGTGTTCTTTTCGTTTCTTATGCTCTCTTCCAGATATTCAGTCAACTTATTTCAATAAATTATCGTGAATTATGATTATGGCAGCGGTTTTCAACTGATTCTTGGACTTTTATCGAACTCAATACTATTTTGAGTTTTTCATTATAATGAACCATCAACGTTATTCATTCTTTTTGATTTTGTTTCCATCCGATTTATTAGCTGAAGCCAAAAAAAAATCTGATCAAATGTCATTTCATTCGAACATTGCAACGTGATATAGTTTGAGTTCACTGCCTGCCACTTGAACGTTCCGAACTCAGGGGAGCGTGAATTCAATAAAAATAATAAAGTTCGTTTATTTTTTTTATGTTGTCTTGCGAATGAGCAAATCATTGATATTCTTGTTTTCGATTATTCTGAATTCGGAAAGAATGCAAGTTTAAAACAAAGAACAAAGAACATGAATAAACAACGCAATAATAAAAATAATTATAATGAATAATAATTGGGCAGAATAATTTGTGTATCAATGTTTGATATGGTTGGTTCAACAAAATTGAAATATATGTATCAAAAGTAATCACTGGAGCTGTGAGCGAAAAATCTGGATCCACCTTGTCATTTCCATACAAAGTTGGATTGAAAATAATCACATCCTCAATCTTTGGTCGATAAAAAATGTAATAATTGCCCACTTTAAAATTATAATTTAAAAACAATAAAGATTTTTATTGCGTTTTATCAATTCGTGTTAACAGTAACACTATTTGTTTTTCTAAGCTTCTCGTTTACGATGCTGTCTTTTTATTAACAAGTGTGAATCGCTTGTTGAATCGCACAAAGTCCCAACGAACAAAAAAGAAAAAAACGAGAAATGGTTAAACAAACGAACAGCTTATACTAGTCAACGAAATTATCCACCATCCTTTTCTATTTGCTTTTGCATTCGATGTATGTTCGAAACGATTTCCATTGGATTCCCTTTTAAGCGCGACTTTTATCGCTTATATATGATTTTATTTTTATTCGACAATTTTCTTTTTTATGTCCTGCATCTTTTGAACTTTGGTGAAAATGTTTGTGGGCAATGAAAACAAATTTAACGCTCGTAAAATTGAAGTAAAAATAAACATGAAAATGTTCGTTCATCGTTCCGAATGAAGAGAAAAAGGATGCATACATCGAGGAACTGGGCAACAATTCTGCAGCAGAAAAACTGTTTTGATATAGGAAATAATATGTATTCTTGGTGAAAATGGGTTTGATTTGACGAATGACCCAGCAATAAAACGGAATGAAAAGTCAACCTCTTAAGGAGCTATTTGGAACAATTTAAAGAATAAATTGGATTACATCATTACATCTAACATCAAAGTCATTTGCGAATGCCTTTATAACTGCAAAAATCACTTCATTTTAACAACGTTTGCTTGTAGAAGAATAAAAATCATCTTCCCAATAAAATTTTTTGGAATGATTCCATTTTTCATACAATATATTCTGAGATCTTCTTTAAATGCCTCGTAATTACAAGACGTTTTGAATGGCACATTTTTTCAGAAGCAACTTAATCATAAAATAATTATTCACTTGATTGCACAAACCAACTTTTTTGTCGCCGTAATCTATTATCGCATTCATTTCCATGTGAACCCCACCCCGATTAGGCAAACCGGATGCTGTTGTAGACTTTGGAGCTTGTTTAAAGATCCATTGACAAAACTGGACAACGTACACTCCCAAATCGAGAACGGTTCCACCGTCCAGGTATTTCTTGCTGTAATTACAATACAAAATTTAATTTTTTTCTTCAAATCGAAATTAATGAAAAAAATAAACGTTACTATGACCTCTCAATACTTTCGAGACCACTTAAGCCAAAGAAAACGTTATGTTCCGACATATACAACATCGACATCAGGATCTTTTACTAATTCTTCATAGCTTCCACATGAATTCTGAGTACCGAATTTTTCAGCGAATTCCTTGACACGATTCAGGTCACGAGCCGCAACGGCAACAACTTGATGTTTAACGATGTTCAAAGCATTTACTACGTTGACAAAATCAGCGCAAGTTTAATGCCATTTTCAATTAATTGCTGTGAACGAATCACTGAATATATTTCTTCAAAGTATTTTTCTTAATATATGTTTGTGTTACGAAACTCGAAGTCAGCCTTATCAGCCGGCTTATCTTTACCGGAATCTTTTCAAATATAGCATAATTTGCTATCCACTCGAATAAAAAATTATATTATCAGAACGACATATCAACAACAATAATGAATCAAACAACAAATCAGGAACACGTTATTTGTATCACAGCTTATATTTATAGCTCGTAGCTTATAGCATATTTACTTTTGTGAAACAAAATTTTCTCCAACCCTGCGATTCTATGGTCATAACTGACAGAAAATGACATTTGACTGTTCGCAAATCAAAAAAATAAGGTATTTTGGATTGTGGATTGTAAATATCGATGTGTTATGGAGAGATTATTGCCGTATGATAAAGCTTTAATATAAAAACGTAAAATGGATAATTTTTTTTTCTTTTTTGAAAAAACCTGAACAATAGACATGCTTTTATCCATGTATCAAAAGTAAACAGAACATCATTCCAACACAGTTTCAAATGCTTGATGTTATAAATTTTATGGAAAGGAGAAAGTTTCAATTTAGTTTGAATACATTAAAACCAAGCAATGTTTATTATTATTTCGTAATATTTATTCATTTTTCACAATGTGGAAAAACTATTTTTTTTTTCGATTCCAAATTTCAATAAATACTGAAACGTTTTGGATAAGAGGCGATTTCTCAATTTTTTGTCAACATAAAAACATGGCCTTCGTATAACAAAAAAATATTTGGGTCGGCAACCGATTAATGTTTACAAATTATTTATGATTCAAATAGCAGACAATCTTCGTTCTGCTTTTCCAACGTGTTTTGTTCAGGCGCTTGTTGTTTATTATCATCAACTCTCTCCAAATGAATTCGTAAATTATCTGGTAAATGATAGCTGTGACTTAATTTATTAGCAAAGTCTGATGCATATTTTGGAAATTCGGGTGTATTCTCTAGTATAACAGTGGCAATGGATGCATCATTTAAAACACCACTAGAATCTACATCTATCAAAGTTGGCAATTGATCATTGCTCAAGAAGGCAGATGCATCACTATTCTCCATCACAGATGCTTTATCATTTAATTTTGCCATAGATCCAATGTCGCTTCCGCTCTGATCAATGGATTGTATTGTTTGAATCGGTGTTGAACCGAACGACTGGTTGCTATTGTAATAGGAATTATTACAATCACCTGTAGTATTGATTACGCAACTCAATTGCTTCGAACTATTTGCACATGTATCGGAAACATCATCTGTTACTAAGAGCTGTAATGAGTTCGCATTAATTTGACTATCGTACGGAAATCCCGATGTGTAAGATGAAAAACTTGGTTGAAGTGATGTTGTATTTGCAGTATATTCAGGAAATGATGAACCAGTATCTGGAGAATAAAAGCTTGTACTTGGATATATCAATGAGTAGTTCGAATGTGTTGAGTCCGATGATGGCAAATCAACTGCATATTCTGATGGATATTCATATTGTAAATCGAATGGAGATTCACTTAATTGTCCAACGCAATTGACCTGATTTGGATTATCCATCATTGAAGGCATTGATGAACTATATGCATGTCGTGAGTCGCTTGGATTAATTATCACACTTGACGATGGTTGAATTGTTGATGTCGGATATAAGATATTATTCTTGGGGCTATAATTTACTAAACGACCTAAGCTTGTTTCATTGTGAATAGTTGTAGTATTCACTGTGCTGTTGTTTTCTTCGTCACTCTCTTTGAGCCGAAGTCGACCATCGTATGTTTGTAATGTATTTTGTTTGTCACTTTTTTTCTGTTTTTTCTCAAGCTCGAGTCTCATTATTGTGTGAATGAAATGCGTTCTAACACGTTTTGGATTAAACTCTACGCGACCATACACATTTCCGCAGCCATCTTGTGTACAACCACATGGAAAACTTGCACGATCCACCTATTTAACAAGGTGCAAAAAAGAATGAATGAATGAGTGGATTTTGTTTGTTTATATTTTTTTTTCATCAAATATATGAATACCTGGCATTTTATACCATTTCTTGAGCATAGGCAACTCTCAGCATCGCAATAGCCACGACAACTACAGCCACAAATTTCACGAGAAGCTCGTATGTCACGACATTCATTTTTCTCAAATGATACAATATCACGCACTCCAGCTGATTTTAACAGAGATCGACGCTGTTTTTGTGAAACTGGTTGTAGGAATCCTGCGGGCTCTGTGTCTAATTCCGAATCACTATTATCACTTAAATTGTCTTCATCACTTTCAGACTCTTCTGTGGAAGATCGAGAACGATCGTCACTCGACAACGGCGTGATTGATATCGACTGATTGGAAAGAATCATTGAAGTCGTTTGTTTCGGATTTTTCTCAAGCATTTGTAGGCGTTTTTGTGTAGCCTTCAGAAAAGAGAAAAAAATACATGCATACATAAACATGAAGAAAAAAAACTAAAAAATTGGAATGAAACTAACGTGTTCGGACAAGGAAAACGATTTCTCATCACAGTGCTGTGAGCCCATACCAAGCGTACATCCACCTTGCGATGGAACACATGTAAATCCTTGAATTCTAGGAAAATAATATACAGTCACGCCAGTAAATTGAATGTTTCGTTTTGGTTTTTTCAATTCGATTGACTGATCGACTCTATCACTTGGATCGGAACGACGCTTCAAACTACCCCGGACGGCTGCATCATCTGAAGTAAGAAAATTGGTTTTTAATTATGGTTCATTTAACATTTAAAATGTTAATTTAAAGCTCACCATTAGATTTTTCCGATAAACCAATGCATAATTCCAAACCTAGTCCCGAATCAGAACCATCACTACGAGCTCCTTCGGCCTCTTCAACAATTGGATCAAAATCAGTCTTTATATTCGATCCACCTTGTTCGGATAGCTTTAACTTATCTTCGGTACAATGATGATTATTAGCATCATTGATACTCGTCGACGAATGCGAATCAATTTGAATTGAACTATCGAATGTCTCAGCGATTGAGAACGAACTTTTCAAACTATTTACATCAACGAGTATTATTTTTCCATCATTAGCGCTATCAAAATTCGTATTTTCTGGCGTAAATGTACTTAAATTGACACTTTCTAAATTACGATCACTTAATTCATCATCTAATGCTAAGGGATCAACTAATGCATCTAGTTCATCAACATTGTACATATTTTCAGCGGCGATCTCCTCCTCTTCTTCTGGATTAGGATTCATTTCTGCTGAATTTTGTTTCGACCTAGTTGAATGAAAACGAATCAATAATCAAAGTCAAGAATGTTAATGAGTTACTTCAACGATCGGTACCCGAAAAAAGTTTCAGCATTTTTTTGTAAATTGTTCAAGAATGATTTGAAGGGTCTGAGCATTCTTTTTTGCATCTGACTGCAGTGTTCCGATACGGTTGATTAATATATTCTATGATAAACAAAATAATAAGTTAATTACGTTTTTTTTTATTTTGCACCCATGTGTATGCATTACTGCTCAAAAGTCTTTGAACTACGCGAAAAAACAGTTTTTTTTGCAGGAAAGTCGAGTATTCCTTATTAGGTTTTACTTTCACCGACATCGATAGAAACATCAATCATTCACTTTTCATATGGAACCAGAAAATCCGAGATGGATTCACTCATTTGAAAGTATCGCCTCAAAAAATTAAATATATCAGAATACCCTCGTCTTTCGTTTGGCTAATTTTCAACGAAATATTTGTAGTGGATTAAGAGCTATATCCATTTAAAGTTGAGAAATTGTCAACATCTTGAATCTTTTATTTCCTTTTTAGGTGATACCTAATAAATGAGTGAATCAATCTCGGATTTATTGGTGCCATATAAAAAGTAAATGAATGATCTTTCCATTGATGTCGATGAAAATAAAACCTATTAAGACATTCTCGACATACCTACAATTTTTTTTTCTTTGCGTTGTTCAAAGACTTCTGAGCGATACTGCATCTCGATGGGATTACTAAAAACATATTTCATTTATTGAAGTATGAAGGAATTTGGAATCTTTTACTGATTCAATATAAATTTACACCTTATAAAGCTCAATCTATGAGGAACGTATTTTCTAATAATTTGAAAAAAGCAAAAAATAATTAAATACATCAATGGTATGACATCGGCTGAATATACCAACAAAAATATTTTGGTCTAAAATTTGACATTTATCACGTTGTTCTGCAACAATACGAAGGATCGAATTCACAGATAAACAACAACTATTGTTCTTTGAGTACCGTTCTCATTTTGATATAATTGTTAAGATAGAACTTTTTGACATAAAATTTATATTAATGTAACTGTATAATTATTATTCACGCCGAGCAATATATTTGCAGCTCAATTCATAATTACTTTCTTTATAATTTATTTCTTATTTCTCTATGAACCTGTACACACCCTGGAAACCAAAATCGTAGACTCAATTCGATAAAATACATTGACAACTCACGATTAAAAACTATAACAATTCACATGAAACTTTTTTTCAGCGAACGTGGCTCATTAGAAATTTTTTATGTAGATTCGGAAAATGACTGCAAACGTTCCGAATATGCAAGAAAGTAAATGAACTTATGTTTGTTTTCGACTATGTTTGTGTATATGTGAATCATGTGTAGCCGTGTATTCTACATCATACAGTAAAAATGAAAGTGTTGCCAGTGCCAAAAAATCTCAATATGCCAATAATTACACTGCGTTGTTTCATTCAACGTTTAACTGATAGCTTGCAACTTTACGCGCGTTTATAATACTACAGAATAGAAAATGTCTGTTTTTCTTTCCCTCCTGTTCGAAAAGATATTTTTGTTCTCCGCTGCCTAATTGCTCATTATTTTTTATATGAAAGTTGATGATTTCTCCAAAATTTGACGAATCTTTTTATTAAAGGTGTCTTTGATTTGTGTCAACAAATCATTTATGTATACTTTACATTTTCGAATTTTTTTTTTTAGCTTTTCATATTTAACTCACCAAATGATGTATGCCAATTACAACTGTTTCCAAATATAAGAAATACATTTCATTTGCACATCGATAAATTTATAAGCTCGAAGATATTTCGATTTTAAATTTGTCTTTATTTTTTGATGATGGTTCAAACATTATGTTTATTGATTCACTTGATCAATATTTTCAAACATTTTTAGATCTCCGCTTTTTTTTAGTTTTTCAAGAAGATGTTTCACGTTTTTTAGCTTTGTTCACCATTCACCATACTGTGCATTCAATAAGTACTGTTTTCAAATCTTGCAAAGATGCAATTTTTAATATAATTAATGAATTAGAAATTAAAAACCATATTTGAAGTCATAAAGCGCAGGATTCAAAATTCCGATTACATTAAATAACATCAAACTTAATTTTAAGAGAATAGACAATGAATATCGATCAAGGGGAGAACTACTACTTCAATATTTCAAATCTTCTATTTGATTTGAAATGATTTCAAAAGATTTCAAAAGATTTCAAATGATTTCACCGATACGAAATACGTAAATATGAGAATATGTATGTACGTACTTTCGATCTGTCAAGTGGGACGTCATATTTGTTGTGAAAAATGTGAGCTGTCATATGGATTCTTGTATTTGCCGATTTGAAATCTTTGAAATCATTTCAAATCATTTGAAATCTTTTGAAATCTTTCGAAATCTGATGAACAATTTGAAATATTGCAGTAGTAATCTCCCCCTAGATATCGATAACCTTCAATGACTCGTATAGAATAGTAGGTTTGCATTTCACTGTGTTCAATGGATGTCTATCTAATAAGTATCCAATAAGAATATGTATAAACTGTGAACGCATTGTTCGAATGCGGAGAAATGCGTTTCATTTAAACAAATATCAACTAATCCGGTTCAGTTAAGAAAAAGACAGCCGAAATTATAAGGGTTTTCTGAAAATAACGTTGTTATTTTAAAAATTAATTTTACTTGGAGTTAATTTGATGTTTTTTCTGAAAAAGGAAACATTCTCATCGCTATCATAAAAAGTCACTACATTTGACAATCATTTCAATGAAGAAATCAAACTCATATCTGACTGAGTGATTGAACCGATACTACAGTAAAATCTCTATAAAAGAATAAAATTCGTCACGGTGATGTTGGATAAGATGAGGAAAATCCCATTAACAGTGGATTCATCCCATAGATGAATCATGTACTGTTAACCCAGCACCAGTGCATATTTTAAGGTTGCAACTCTAAATTTTATTTCGCTCTATATCCGATTAGTAAATCGGTGACATTTTTTCTTTTAACCGGAAGATGATCCATTTCATTCATAATTCTCTATTTGCGTATGAGTATCTCACTTATTGATAAGTATCACACCTTTGTAAATAATATTATGTGCTGATGTCACGATTCCAAGAAAATTTCTGATTTCCATTCTGACTCGTCAAATTAACATGATTGGTTCTAGTAATCATTCGATTCATGATACTGAGCCGTTGATTCGACCTAAATTTGAGGAGTTTAGAGTGGAGTTATCCCTCTACGAATGTTCTATGACCCCCCCCCCCCTAAATCGAATCACATTGGATTTTGTAGAATTTCACGAAAACCGAGACTATTGAAGAAGCTTTTGAGATCTAGATCAATTTGAATTTTGAATAGAAATCAATTTTAAATTTTTGAATTACTTTGTATATATTGTAGTATAGTATACTATGCGATGAGGGAAAATTGTATTAGAACGAAGAACCCTATCAATGTTGATTTGTAATAAATCAAAAGCAATATATAAATTATACATATCGAATTTAGGAAATAATATAGGGAATAAAATAATTAAAAATCCGGTTTAAAGTTCATAGCTCAAAGCCGAAGAAAAAGAACTTTAATCACTTTCACGCGTCTCGTGTTCACAGATTCAATGTGTGTGAGTTCTTCTTATTATGAATAGATATATTCACCGGACGCATAAATACTATGTATATTCTTGCGTAGGATGGGTTTAGAGGAAAATCCATTTATGGTATGAAACCTTTAATTTTAGTAACTTTCCTTGTTTTACGTGATGGCAATAATTTCTCGTAGCTTTTGTGTTGAATCGTATTGCCGACATGGCTCATAAATCACGTTCCGAATTCACTCCGGTGCAAGAATTTCTACCAACATTGTCAACGTCTAGTATTTATTTGAAATGATATCAAAATCGCTTTCATTGCCTTTTCGGGATGAAAAGTCGTTTGCGTCTGTTAACTGAGTGTGAATTATATTTGTGGTATTTTTGTTTTGTTTTTTTCCCTCTGTAATAATGTCGTGCAAAAGTCTGTTGATATTCGGTTGAATACATACACACAAACAGTCTGCATGTAATTCTTTTGCAGGCATTGGTTGAAAAAAAAAAAATATTTTTGAAACTGTAATAAGTTGGCATTGTTGGTCAGAAGGCAAAGTTAAAAGTGCTTATAAAATGAGCACAAGAACATCACTAACACTGCCAATGCCCAATGCACTGAAATGCCGCTGTGTCATTTCGTGTTTTCGTGATTTAGAGATTTTTTTAAAGAAAAGATTTAAAATAAAAGTAATCAGAATTGACTAAATTCATCGAGAACCGGGATAATAATTCAAATAAAAATGGCCAGCACATCATAAAAATGTGGGATAGAATTTTAATTTTCAATGCAATGGCTATATCAAATATGCTGTAATGGGTTATGAGGACCTAATATTTATCGGCTTAAAAGCGACACAAAATAAGCAAAATAATTCGAACGGCTTCATTTAAACGTTCCCGATGTGCCACTGTCATTTTCTATCTCCTCTTCGTAGATTCCAAACGTTCATGCGATACACTGTCGCACGGTGAACTTAGCGTGTAACAAATGTACATATTTAGTAGCATTGACAATATTATACATCTGGGAAAACATGCAAATACTTTTAGTGCCTGCAATTTTAATCGAATTGAGTTCGCAGCTCGTAGGCATACTAGCTCGAAGATCTCTGCCTGTTTAAACAATTTAAACCACATCTATAAAATTTGTGAATGCGCACAAATTTTATTTAAATTAACATGAGCTGGATATCTCGATATTTATGCAAAATTCACATGCACAATATTTAAATTAAAATATATTATAAAAATGCTTGCCAGGCATCGTATTTTAATAATAATAATAATATGTAATCGAATTTTTAGACATTATACTGTGAACTTTTACAAATGAGCTTTTCAAAATAAGAAGGAGCACACAACGAAGAATCACAATTCATTCAACACTTTTTCTTCCGTTTATTTCACTAAATATTCATGTTATGCAATGGCTTTGACACCAACTGCATGATGCAAACGTAAAATTAGGTGAACAAAACATAAAAGAATGCTCAATACGAAAGCAGTTGTTGAAAGAATAAATTGGTAAATTTTCAGAAAAGCAGCTAGACTGATACCGGTGTTGAAAAGATAATGAATCGGTTAAGTATATGCATGCCGTCACAAACATAAATACACTGCCAAGAAACTTGGAAGTGACGCTTGATGTATGATTTCAAAAAATCTATTTTTTACGGATAATGCGCATGAATGGATCATGAATAGTTGCTGATTATTTCTCCTGTACTCAAACATTCTTGGAAGATTGATCGGGTAATATCGCTGTGCATGGTTCGCGGGCAATCGACGACTTCGATATAAATAATCAATTCGAGAAATAAGTCAATTTAAAGTGCAAGGAAGATTATTTTCCAACATTTGCGGCGTTAAAGCTATTCAGGAGGTTAAATGAACATAGCCACTATGAAAAATATCAATGTCATTTGAAATCACGTCTCCTGTCAAAATTTGAACAAAATCCAACTTTTGGTTTTCGAAATAGCACGATCGAAATGCAAAAATCCATGAAAATCGTTAATTTTTGAACATTTGTTGTACTAGGACTACCATCCAGGAGGCTCAACGAGCATAGCCACTATGTAGAATCTCAATGCCATTGTAAACTACGTCTTCTATAAAAATTTGAACGAAGGTTCGAAGGTTTGGTTGTCGAAATATTTAGCTTTGATTGACTTTCTCCATACAATTTTGCACTGACGAAAAGCATAATTGCCAGAGCAGGGCTTCTAGAGGGTCTAGCCCAAAAATAAACAACATATATCTGAGGAATTATTCTAAGAATCTACTCTCAAAATTTCAAGGCTCTAGGTGCTAACCATGATGAGTTATGCTTGGTACAAACAAACAAACAAACATCGAAAAACTGATTATAAAGCTTGATATGAAACATCAAGCAATATATGCGAACATGTATCAAAGGAATGAAAAATAAACTATAAACTATAAATTTATGGAAAATATAAATTGTCGTGTTCAAAATGCTACATTTACCGGTACGATATACGATGCATGATGAACGGTAACCTGCTCGTTGGTGTTCCGCGAACCAAAACAACGCTAAAACTTTGGCAATTATGCTCTGCAAGAGCAACTATTTAGCAGATAGTGAAATGCATAAGAGGATGAACTCCAAAAGTATAAATGTTCAAGAAAAAAAATAATGAATGAAGTATATATACAGTTTTGAGCGACAAACGAAGAAAAGCCCAAGCCAACCCGGTGTGAACCCAGTTAGTGCCGCATACGATTGGACCGCGTGCAATAATAATGAGATTGTTTTTTTGTTTTAAGAAAATATCACTTTATGTATCACAAAGAGTTATGATTTCGATTAGGACGAACCAGTAATCTGATTTGTTTGCAATTAAATTTCATAATGTTAATATAAAGCATCGATCGACTAAACTCATCGACTAAACTCATCTTAGCTAACTTCAAATTGAGACTTTCGAATCATATTTATAGTTTTTAAGCATGACTGCATACTATATGTATCATTTAGAAGAGCAATATTGATGTGCAGTTATCCACGTTATCAAAAAATTCAATTCCGAACAGGATCTTAAAATATAGCAAGGTTCTTTTGACGTACGGTCTGATTGTATCTGCTTAAGAAAGTATTGAACGATTATATGTACTACGCATATTTCGTGGATCAATCCAGTATTAGCAATGAGGTTTTAAAAAAGATTAGGAAAGCTACGAGAAATAGCGACTAGAGAGCAAAATGTAGTGGAATAGTTGAGAACTGATGGTTCAAAATCAATGTTGATCTTGTTTTCCTCTAAAAGATTCTTTTCGAACGCATATAATTCTCAACCATACTTTTATATGAACTGTTTGTCGAAACATGTGTTTTCGAAACCATGTCGACATCTGTACATTTAACGCAAGCGATTCATTTTTTTTCGTCAAAGAATTTTCGCTTACATGTGTAACGACAACACTTTCCATGTAGTATAATAATTACAGAATTTTATACACAAATTATAAAGCAAAACGAATGTATCAACAAATTTCCATACTAGGCCTATTTCTTAACATTTAATTCTATGCATGTGTGAACACGAGCTAATCAGCAAACACATTCTGGGTGCTAAAATCACTTTATTGACTGTTTCCAACCATTTAACAAAAAGGTTTTATATGCTGAATTGTGTCGTGTTTAGTAATTATAGCTCTGTACTTTGTACTCACCTTTTCATATTCGTATAAGAAATCACTTAAGAATGTGAACAAAGAACACCATATGTGACTCGTTAAATCTTGTTATATTCACTTGTATGTATAATTTAACTGCTTGATATACTCTTTGTACATTTAGGCTTAGCTAGATGAGTTGAAAAATCATTTAAATTCAGAACTCAAAATTGTTCTAATGTTAATGTCCCGATTTATTGGCAAAAGATAATGTTCATCTGAATTATGACGTCATTAAGCGACTTCGCAACTTGTGTACGAGTTTTTTTAATCAAATTTTCGGTGAACATGGATCAATGAATTTTAAGCCCCAATTAATCCAAGCTTCAGTTTAAACGAAGCAAACGAAATTGATATTCATTGGTCTTCAGTTTCCATTTCCATTTTGTCATCGATCTTTATGAATTTTCACTGTTTTGTAGTCATCGAAAGTCGATACCAAAGGGTAAAAATCTTTTAAATTTTGTATGAAGGTAAAAAAAGTGTACAAACAGAGCCAACTGTGCTATGAGCAAGAACTAATTTTTTTAACACGAATGGCATAAATTTCCGCTAATAATAATTTGGATTAGTTCTCGTTTATTGCACAGATGTCGTCCCCTAATAAAATTAATTTTTACCCTATGGTCGATACATGGTTTTTTCCATGCATGGTAAATACAAAATAATACATAATGAAAATAATTAACAAATGATTAATATGGATGTTGGCTGATGTATAATGCTTCTGGATAATTGAATCGTAATTGAATATATGCTGCTTCATTTAAGCTTTATACCATGATTGCCCCGATAAGTTGCAAAGAAATTGACTGATGAGCCTGGAATAATTCTGATGTCTTTTTTTTTCAACCGTAACAATGCTCATCTCTTTTATTCATATGATACTATTATCCAATATCCTTTTTATCTTTATTCCGCGGGATGAAATGGATTGAAATGGATTATCACGAAGCGAAATGTTGGAATGAGCTTGGCACAGATTTGCCCTCCATATATTTTACGCTCATACGAATATATGTTGAATGTTGAATGGAGAAAAAGAAAAATCGATATGACGTCCATTATATTCGATGTGTATGCATAAATTTATTTTTTTTTATCCATTGAATGGAATTCTTGATTGGCTATGCTTCTTGTCAATTTTCACAAAACCATTCTCCATTTCAACTTATTCATTCTCATATATTTATTGAATATTAACATTCATTTCTTATATGACAATGGTCTTTGTTTTCTCACAATATCGAACTATCAATCGCATGTAAACTAGCAGCCATCACAGTGCTGTATATTGATTAAATGAAAACGTTTTACGTTTATATTCGTATTATGCGTTATTTATGTTTATTGTTATGACTCAATGGCCATTCGAAACATATTGGTTCAGATCTCGCATGAACATATTCATTCTTCCTTTTTCGTTTCATCTATATCATTCCAAAATTTCATTATGTGCCCAAAATACAATATACTTTCATTCGTATTTCGATTTTGTTGATCGTTCTCGGCTATGTTTCTCAGTGCTCACACATTACTAATGTAATCTGCTGGATGGTGGATGTTTGATGCGCATAAGCTCAAATTGAATTTTCGTGATACTTACTTAGAATCTTATGACGGTAAATGGTCTCGCGATGAAGTAAATCAATCGAATATGTATTTGAATTTTGTGATTGGAAAGGCACAAAGCTCGAATTTCGATCATAACAATTAATCGCACTGAATAATCAATTTGTTCCCAATCCAAACAAATAATAATAATAATAAAACAAGTGAGACTAAGGATTATTGATAAATAAAATGGCTACATGTGCGTGTCAAATCTTCCAATCATTTCATGAATACAATGGAATCAAATAACATGATTGTTTATTCTTCATGTGCGTGTGAGAATGAATGATACTCATTCTGACAATGTATAATCAACGTACCTCAAGTATTTTCCTTCTATGCGACTTGGTTTTTAATTAATTGATAGCCCTTGACTGTTCTTTATTCACATGTTTAGTGCTTTGCTGAGATGGATCTGAATGTGTGAAAACGATGAAATACAATACAATATCATTGCAAGGATGGTGGAAAAACAGAGTTTATCGTTTCACTCAAAAACACAATAAGATATCTGAGACATGGCAGCAATGATAAAATTAGCTTTTGTGAGATTATGTTATTAATGCTTTAGTCTTTTGTCACATCAACAAATGAAATATCAAGTGTTTCGATTCAGTCTGATGCTGATAAGCGAATGCCATCAAATATTGTAAAACAAACATCAATATCAACATCAATAACAATTAGGCAATATGAGTTTTGAATACATATCGAGAATAAACCGTGTGAAAATATTTTGTTTAAAAAAAATCGAATTGAACTTAAACAGTTTTCAGATTATCAAAAACAATTCGGAAGTTTTTTTCCATTTTTGTTCACTTCAAATTTTATAATTTAAAAACCTATTCAACCAACGAACGTATGTTAGGAACTTATTTTGAATTCATTTGGATCTCCTACATTGATTTCAGGCATTTCTGTCATTGACTAAGAGTCAGTTTATATTGATCGTTCCATCGAAAATAACTAGAAAATAATATACATATTTTTTATGCACCACAAGGTGCATTACTACATTTGGTGTTTTTTTTCTTCTTATCACTTTTTAACTAACTTCCAGTACTGCAATCGATTCCCAAATTAGAATTTAAATAGATTTTGGCCGGCAATAGTGTCTAGTAATATTGGGAAAGCACCAGCTGTACTCCACGGAGTACAAATCCAGGTTTCAGTGGATTCTTTGGGACTTTTTTGAGATTTTATGGGTTTTTATCAGGAATTTTTGGGATTTTATCAGACTTTATGAAAATTTAAGAATTTGTAAGAATTTTTCATGATATTTCTTAATTTGAAAGCCACCAGCAGTGTTCCACGGAGTCTCTATCCTGCTTTCGGTACGATCGAATTCTGCTCTGTTTGGGATTTAGTTGAGATTTCATGGAATTTCATCAAGATCTTTCGGGATTCTATGAAGCCTAATGAAAATTATGAGGTTATTTTCATGACCTTCCTAATTTGGAAGCCACCAGCTGTGCTCCACGGAGCCAAAATCAGGTTTTAGTGGTTTTCGAGGGATTTTTCAGGTTTTGGAACCTTTAGGCTATATGGATCTTTGATATTTTTCTTTGAATTTCTCAAAATTTCCAAAAAAAATTATGTTTTCAATTCGGATCGATTGCAAAAGACGAGTTTTCGATATCATTCTAACGTTTGGTATTTGGTACGACCTGTGGTGCATATTTTTGAATTCGGTACGATCGAATTCTGCTTGTTGATTTTCAATTTCGATTCTGTGACTTTAAAAGTTAACAAAATTCGTCATACAATCTTTATTACTTACTTTCGCAAGTTTATTTCTGTCTTCTCTTTTCATTACACAATAAAATGATGAATACGGATAAATCTTATTTACTTAACTGTACTGTATTTCAAGACTAAACAACCGATTCGTTCTCTGAATTTTTGTAAAAAATCTGTCCTAGAAGCGCCTTCAGTGAGGAGCGCTCCTAACAATAACGCAGCGTTAAACGCTTCAGTACACTAAATTGCTGAATGTGAAATGATGAATGCTGAATTTGTAGTTTGACGTTTCACTCAGAAGACTTTAAAAGCACAATCGTTGATAGAAACCATAAGACGAATTGCAAATAAAAAAACAGTAAAATTCGAAAGAAACAAATCGTTTATTGCGAAAAATGGATGCTGGTGAAAAAAATAATTTTTGAAAAAAATAATTTTTGAAAAAAATAATTTCTGAAAAAATTAATTTTGAAAAAAAAAATATGAAAAAAAATAAATTTCGAAAAAAATATTTTTGAAAAAAATAATTTCGCTCCAGGAAAAATACGC
The DNA here is from genome assembly GCA_000149185.1 of Mayetiola destructor. NCBI lineage: Eukaryota > Metazoa > Arthropoda > Insecta > Diptera > Cecidomyiidae > Mayetiola > Mayetiola destructor. Next base: position 1,719,457 of record GL501433.1, read on the forward strand.
TCCGTACATGCGCATATTCTAGCCCTGGAAAAAACTCGACGAAACCGTCCAGTGTATGCAATGCATTTGGTAGAAGATGATGTCATTTCAAAACCAAAAAAAAACAAACAACAATCCAGGCTCGCGACATGGAAAAATCCGTCATCAGCGCCATGTACCTATGCGAAAATATTTCTAAGTTTCCAATGAATCGTTCGCTTGCTTTCGAATGCCAACAAACATATATATCAATCATTTACATCTTGAAATGAGATTTTTTTTAATCGAGTTTTAGATATTTTTTTAATCCGATCTCAGCTATAATGTGAAAAGTAAATGGATCCATTCGGATGAAATCATCAGGAATAATGGCGATTTGAGCGCAATTAAAAGTGTATTGAAAAGAAATAAAGTCGCCAATCGTGTCTATATACATTTGTATCCACTGAGTCACGGTGTGTACAAA
>GL501433.1:1748245-1763294 GCA_000149185.1 Mayetiola destructor
AAAAGTGTACATTGGGCAATTGTTGTATATAATTGATATTAAATATTATTTTGTTTTTCTTCTCATTTTTGTGTTTTTCATTAAGATTATGCCGAAATTCATGGGAAGTATTGTGTTTGTTGTTCGACTCAATAGTTTTTTTTTTCATGAATTTGATTGGTCAATATTGAATATTATTCCAGAGTAAGTTTCGGCAAGGGATGCACGGTGCTCTGTGTAACATCAACAGCTAAGACACTATTCCGACCATTCAGTAGTATCACGAGTCATTCAATTGTCATCGGTGATGATCATAGGGTGTGGACCTCAGGGGTACCCCCAACCCCTGGTCAGAGATCTCATCAAGACCTCAAACCCGAAATTGATGACCTTTTTTTTAGCTCATCAAAGAAATCTTATCGGATTCAGTTAGGGGGCCTCTCTCTCAAAAGTCGATTGTATTAACTATTACTTAATATACATAATTATTATGTTAAAGGGTTATAAATAGGAAATAAATTACATCAATTTCTGTAGAGCTAAAAAAAGGGTATCACTTTTTTTCTGGAGAAAAGAACCCCCGTTTGAGAAATTTTGTATGAGCATCTCTGATTGTCAACCAGTGAGTATTTTATTTCTATTTATGAAATTAAGTGTTTGCATTAGAATTGTTCAAGAGAATAACGTGAATGAATCATTCCAATAGTTATACATTTTGAACCAAATGCCGTATGGAGTGGTATAAGCGGATGGAGAAACAAATAATGCTGTAAATCATCGAAGCAGTCTCCGATTTCATTCGTGAATAAAACCAACCACTCAAACAAACAAAATAATGCTTTAAGCGCACGTAGGGGCGACAATTTGTGTGCTACCTACACGGATTTCAAGGCCTGTACTACTAGTTACTTGACAAATTACCTGATCTGTTGCGCACCCAATAAAATAAAGAAGAATCGGACAAAAACGCATAAAAAGACTAGATAAGTCATAATCTCTCAAAATCTCAATCGATTCGGATATTTTTGCATGCCATGAATAGAGCATTGGCCTCCAACTTAACGATTCGGCACACATTGCAATTATTCCACAGCGTGATACCTATGTTAAACACAATTTTTTTCGAATTTAATTATAAATTTTACATATTATAACACACTGATATTACAATGGATGGAGAGGCCCATTTGAGATCCAACGACTCGAAGAATAGATTCACTGATTTGTTGAAATGAATTATGTCACCAGACATCAAACATAGTTTACGGTTATCGTCCAAAACGCTATTCAGACTTTCCATCCAATTATCGATGGGTCCATCAAAAATGATCCATTTATGGCATATCAATTTATGAGTGAGCATTTTTTTTAAATGAATAGGAAATATTCCATCGTGCCATTCGTTCGTTGTTGCTTCGAATCTTCCATACAATTGTTGGATAGTCATGCTTCTTGGATTAATAACAGTTGATATAACGCGCATTTCATTTAAAAGTGACTTTTCTGCTAGAATCGATAGTGCAGTTTCCAGTATTTTCCGAATAGAAGACTTTCCTGACTTAGTTTGACCAACTATCATAGTGCCCAGTCGCACTTGCAATGTTTCATAGAGTTGTTGAACTTTTTCTATGAAATACTCTGATTTGCATAGATTCTCTCTAGAACACGCTTCTAGAATAGCTTGTCTGAGATGAATATTTGACGAACTGTCTGATATTTTTTGAGCCCCAGGCAAGATATTTTCGAGAATCGTCTGTAATAATTTATTTTCACTTAAGAATCAATTTAAAAACGCACGAATTCTTAACAACTCACTTCCAATGTTTTTGATTCTTTATAATTCAAAATGCCCTTCAGAGTATTTTTCACAGCGACAGCAACTATTTGGTCTTCTGTCTTTGTATTTGTAATCTTTAGGCTTTGACAATATTTTATAATCGTCTTGATTGTTCTTATTCCAAAATGTTGTGATTTTTCAGGAACGAATTGCCTTTTAGATAGGTACAGTATGGTGTTCAACTTAGATCCGAGAGACATCGCATTTTTGAAGCCAATATACATGAGTTCCGTGCAAGCAACATATTCAAGATCTGGTTTTATTAAAGAAATCGGTCTAAAAATGCTTTTCAAACTTTCACTGAAATGGAAAACACAGAGCAGTACTAAATTTGAGTTCAGTTAGTCAAAATAAATTCTTCATACGGCATTTTGTCATGATATGATGAACAAAACACAACGAAAATAGCTAAATTTGAATTAAGTTCCATGGAGAGTCCGTGGTCCACGGTATGTTGACATGCTTCTCGAATCGAATGAATTTGGTTTGCAATGACCGACATAACATTTTCCTCGACGTTATCAAAGTTACCCAAGCACAGCCTATTTAATTGAATGATCAAAATTATTCTTTGGAATTTTATTATTAAAAATATTTTTCATCTATCAAATATTTTACCAAGAGCCGCATGCTATAATCCCCTTGAAAAAGTCAATTACGACTTTACAGTTCAGATCAACATCACATCCGAACATCACAATATATGTTGCTAATATTCCAGCTAGGCTTTGAACCAATTCTTTTTTTCCAACAGCGGTCGGGCCCTATGAGAACATTAATGCTAAAAGTGCATGCATAATTGTATAAGCGTAATGATAATAGAAATTGAACCTGTAAAGCGATTCCAAATCTATTTGCGAGCGCTACAAATATAGATCGAAAGTAATGACTTGTGACTGGTGTCAGGGCGAACACTGGTTTCTTGCAAATATACTCAAAACCGTATGTTCGACTTGAATTGAGCATTTTGATAGTAATTGTGTCTCCTTCAAAATAGTACCGCATGTGACTAAACCATTCAAAGTCGTCCAAAGAAATCACATTCTTGTTAATCATATTTTGCAAAATACACTTCTGCTGGTTGAAAACTAAAACCAATGAGCGCAAACGGTTTTGGGTAGATTTGCTCATAATTTCGCTTAGCATTGACTTAATTTTTTTAATCTGCTTAAGAAAAGGGCGATAAAACGATGATTTATTGCAAATGAAGTGATCAAACTATCACCTTTAACTCCAGTTCATTATGTCTGCTCTTGAAGAATATTTTAACCTCAGAAGATGATTTCAGTGAACATTCGATTTCATCAGTTTGTTTTATGAGAAAGGCCGTATTAATCTACGAAATTCGATTTAATATAAGGTTAATACATTTTTTAAAGAAGAACATCATTACCGATTGCATCGACCATTCAGATACCCAATCTTCAAATGTCTGCGAATCCATTTTTTCATAGACGTTTCTTATATTCATGGATATTGTATCTTTCATTAAACGCTCTAGCTCCGAAAGCCATTTTTCTATTTGTCCTTTGGCAGCCTCGGTCGATACATATTTTATGAGTTCGATCTCTTCGCCCTATTATCAGAAATCATCATAATAGGGAATGCATGCGCAGAAAAAATAAAACATGGGAATCAGTCACAATGCGACATGGTAAATTATGATTTCACAATGCCATGATGAGAGTTCGCCATGATATTGTGAACAAAGCTTTGATTGTGTTAAACCCTTTGACAGAATTAAATTTAAGTATCCATTACTTTGACATTTTTGTTTTCATGGCGTGCCAGAGTTCGCTCTGCTTTTGGCTCTACGATTTTTATGTATGTTTTACCAAATATAAAAGATTTAATCAAATTTCAGAAATATGTAGTAGAAATGCAACATTTGACATATTCAAAGCTTCGTTCACAATATCACTGTGAAATCTTACGATGGCATTGTGATATCGCAATTCACCATGTTACATTGTGAATGATTCTCATGTTTTCTTTTCTCTGTGGGTAGTTATGGAAGAGAATATAGGCGATCCATACATTAAATGATTTCATTTTGGTAACTTCGTTCGAACTATTGAATTCCAATGAATCGATCCCATTGAAACATTTTTTTAAATATGGTTGAATCTTTTTTGGGTCCTTAGTTTCTGACAATATTTGTAAAAGTCCCTCATTCGATAAAAAAAAGAATCGCGGGAAGTACAAACGTTTCGTTTCGAGATACTGAAAAATATAATTTGAAAAAGATATATTCCTTATAATCCATCAATGGTTATACTCACGGCACTCAATCCTTTCTGTATGATTTCCAAAAGACCAGACGTTTTCTTTAGTTTTTCTAACATTTTTTCGATTTTGATCACAGACATAACAGCCGGATCGGCATGAGCCTGCCTCATTATCTCTTTCCATATTTTATCTACAGCTCCGAAACGGCGTCCCTCTTCGGGCATTAGCTGTTGTATATCGGGACTCGAAAAAATCGGTTCTAAGTACAGAAAATTATCCTGTAAGTACATCCAATTATCCAGAATTTCCTGGAGTGAGATTAGCTTCAATTCCCATGACCTACAATTAAATTTTGGAATCTTCTGTCAAATTGCTCTTATCACATTTTCAAAGGACATACAATATTTCTTCTTCAAATGGTTTTATATAAGGTGAATTTTTCATTGTTTGCGTCTTTATCAGGTGATCATCGACTAAAATTTGAATGCTATCAGTATCACACAATAAATATGCTCCAGCATCTGAATATTCATTGATTTGGAAGGTCACGTCCTGCCATTCAATCATCATGTTACTCATTTCCAATTCTAGACTATTCTCTTTAGTTGCACTTTCACTTATTTTTTCAAAGCGCGCTATATAATCTTCAAGGCCGAACTCTATAATCCTCTCAAGTGTCAATTCGAATGTAACGAGTATAGGAAAACCAACCATTTCAGATATTTGTTCCCAGTGGCGAGCCTTAAGGCCTGGATTACCTAAATTTTGAATAATTGGCATATTTATTTTGAATTCGTCGATCATAATTTTGACATCATCTGCCAAACGTTTAGATTGGGAATGCTCATCAAAACCTTGATTCAAAACTATCAAGTCGTTGTATGTTTCTTTAATATTACGATCAATATCAATTGGATCATAAAAACCAACTTGTTTTTTTAACCATTGATTCTTTTTTTCTATAAAATCTTGACCAACATCGAAAAGCTTTTTGTATGGCATTAGTTTTTTATGCGTTTCAAATCGTAGCGGATACGTTGAGAGTGGCCAACCGTATGATGTTTCTTCTTCATTTATGCAAGCGATTCTTTCAGAAGCTACCAAAAGACGTGCATCTAACAATGTTGCTTTGTGCTTATATTTTGAGATGCATTTAATATCGCCCCAATTTTCAAATTCCATTAATTGAACGTTGTATGTTTCCAAGTCTCGGCGAAACTGTTCAATACGTTTCTTTAATTGATCTTGATATTCGATTGTCTTCTGCTCTATGATTCGGTCATTTTCGAGAAATATTTCTGGCATCTTAAGATACCATTGAAACGTAACACTATTCTGTTTCACTTCAAGTGGTGCATAGGTTGTTTGATCCATGAGCCATAAAAATTTATTTAAATTCTGCAATGATACATTTACGAACAAAATACATTGAACTTCCCAAAATAAACAAAAAAAATTGTCATAAATACCATTTTCAAGCGGCATTCCATTTCAGGAATGACTTCACACTGCATTTTTGTAACAAATTCTTTTGATTTAATAAGCTCTCGAGTATTTTTCGGAACCGACAAAGCCATATTTGATATTTCGGTATATTCCTGCTGTAGCTGTATCATTTCGGCCTGTTGATCTCTAATCATTCTTGTCAAAAGCTCTTTCTGTACAAACTGAGCCAACAGTTCAAGCGTTTGAATAAGTGCTGTTCTATTAAATTCATAAAATCCCACCGAAATAATGCCCCACACATTCATTATTATTTCATATTCAATATCGTTATAATGATTGACTAAATCACAGTAATCATTGAATCTTTGATTGCCCTTCATAAAATTATAGACATGATTGGCTACAACACCATTTATCAAATCTATGTAATCATCAAAATCATGAACTAACAGTTCTGGAACGATGCGCTCTTCTTCTAGAAAATCAATAATTTTTTTTCGACATTCTTCAACAAAACTTAGTGGTACAGTTGGATTCAAGAAATATTTGTGCGATGAAGATCTTAGCAATGGCGTCGCCAACGTTTCGATACGTTCAAAGTTTTGAACAGCTTCCAAAATACTTTCAATTATATGTAAAATTTCATCATTAATCCTCTTGAATGTTGGATTAAAAACGAGGCGGTCACCATCTTCGAGCAAAATATATAATTTTATTCGAAGATTTAAGCGGTTTTTCATGAGTTTAGTAAACATTTCCAGACTACGAACAGCAACATCTTGCAGGCATAACGTCATCTGAGAGGCAACACAATCAAAAAATTTCATCTGCCCTGACCTCTTTGTTGCATCTGGAATCAATTTCTTCTGTAGCGAAGTATTCAATAATGACTGCAGTGCATTATACCATTCTCTGCAAAGGATTTCTCTTGACTTTTCTATTTGCTTATTAATCGAAACCTACAACGGTGTAATCATTATAAATAATATACATATTGGATTAAATTTCAGGAAAACCGGAAATGTTTACCGGTATATGGTAAAGAACATACAATAAATTCTACGAGATCAAAAGTATTTGATTGGCTGATCAACTCATCAATATCAATTAATGTTATTTTAGAGTATGTCGTCTGCCAAAGGAGCATCATTTGTCTCAGGCATGGATTTACAGCGTACAGATTATATTTGAGCTTATTGATCTTTGTGTGAATTCTTTAAGTATAAAAAAAAGTTGTTTCTATTTTTGCTTGAAGAACCAATGAATCATATAAATCGTATATTTTGTAAAACTATACCCATGCGTATACGGTTCTGATCTTATTTGATGACGAACGTTCTTCAATTTTTTTTCTTCATTCGTAATTCTATCCAGATAATTTCCCAAAGAAAGATCCACAACAGCCTTTTTCGATGTAAAGATATATTCTGATTTGATATCATTTAGATTAGATTGCACGATTTCAATCCATTTTTGTAATTTGTTGGGCACAAAACTGACAATTCTGCAATCGTCCATAGTAAAAATTCGATAATTATCAATTATTTATTATTATCATTATTATTCGACTGGATATAATATGCTTTTTGATTAACCTTTTCATAATGCGTTTGGATATTGGAGCTACGTGGCTTGCGTCTATCCCATGTGCAATGTACTGGTAGTATCGCAACCGCAGTCTTTCATTCGAGTTTGGGAAAGTATCATCATTCAAATCCTCATCTTCTCTGATAATCCATTTTACAATGGATCTCCTAAACTCTTCACGTTCTTGGCGCATTTTAGCATAGGATGGAAAATCTATTCGATCAATGAAAATAATTGAGCTTGAAAATGTTTTTTTTATTTTATATACTATACTTCGTTTTGTAGAACTTTTTATAGTCGAAATCTTCTTTAGACGTCGATGATTTCGATTCGATGTTGCACCCATTTGTAAATTGGTTTTTTGCCTGCATAGCGGACGAATGGAGCCTACTTTGTCTAATTCATAACGCAATTTTCTAATCAAAAACTGAGTATTTGCATTCTTGTATTTTGGATCTCGTCTGATTAAAGTGAAGACGTTGTCCATTTTTACTAACGACCATAAAATTCGAAAATGAACTTTAAAGTTCGACCAATATTTATCTATATATTTATTTTAAATTATGTAAATAAATCTATTTCCATAGAAACGGTAAAATTGACTAACGCAAAATCGAATAAGAGATGTATATTTTCCAATGCATGAACGCACCCATGACGTTGTCCCATGTGTCAAAATCTGTTTTCATTGGCACTCTCTCACATTCAAAGTTTGAGGTTAGTTTTTCTGTAATTCACAAGAATCACATCTATTTCATAAACTTTTTAGCTCGTCCAGGAATCAGTATAATTATTCTTGAATAGCATAATATTTGTGGTATAAATTTTTTTAAAAGGTTTTTCCATTTCGTTAATTTCAGGAGATAAAATACAAAAATGTTCTGCCGACAAATTATTGGAAAATCGTTGATTATTCCACGTTTCTATGCCACTCAAAATAGTCCATTAGCTATGCTTCGGAAAAAGACGGGCTATTCACTCATAAATTGCAAGAAGGCTTTAAGTCTACATGGCGATGATATAACAAAGGTACAAAATAATAAAATATTTTTAATTGTGATCATGAATGTCTGAAATAGTTGCTCTTTTTCAGGCAGAACAATGGTTGAAGGAGCAAGCACAGACCATGGGATGGGCGAAGGCAACTAAACTCGATGGCCGAGCAACCGCTCAAGGTTTAATTGGAATTGTTACGCAAAAAAATATTGGCGCAATGATAGAAGTGAATTGTGAAACAGATTTCGTCGCTCGAAATGACAATTTTATTAAATTTGTTGATCTTGCATCTCGTGCTTGTTTGAAATATGTTGCCAATTTGCCAGAGAGCGATTTGATATCTCGAACTGAGTTCCAGTCAGAATCACTGAAGAATGTGATAGGTAGTAATGAAAAGAAATTATCAGATGAATTGGCTTTGGTTATTGGCTCTGTCGGAGAGAATGCTACAATGAAACGCGCCGTTTGCTTCAAAGTTCCAGATACCATACAATTAATTGGTATGACGTTTTCGCCATCATCCACTAATGTTGCTGCCGATAATGAATTCCAAAGCGGTAGCATTGCAGCTGTTTTGGGCGTTCGAACTCCGGCTGAGCTAACGCAGGAATTGAAAAAAAATCTTTGTTTACAAGTAATTGGAACTAACCCTCTGAAAGTTGGAGATAAAGAAAATGACAAACCAATCGGAGACGGAGAAGATGAAATTTGTCTGATTCATCAAGAATATTTATTCGATGCATCGAAAACTGTCGGAGAATTACTAGATGAACATCAAATCGAAGTTGTTGATTACCAACGTTATGAAGTTGGTGAAAAAATTGAAGCTGATGAAAATATCAATGTTGCTACCGCATAAATGCTACTAAGCAATTGGATAGTAAAGAAAGATTAAAATTTAATGGAAATAAACTACATTGAATTTATTGAGAGCCCAATTTTGACTATATGGATTGAACAACAACTGCGTAAATACACAATTTTGTTTCTGTTGATAAAATAAAAGGCCAAATAGAACTAAACATGTTAGATTGGAAGAAATGCATTTTTAATTTGATCGACAATGCCCAAATTATTGCCAAATATTTTCAAACATAAATGTTTTACGAATTCAAAATGATGAAAGTATAAATTGATTAGTCACCGAGTTGTTTATACAAAATCGGGACGTAATCATCCCATTGAGCTTGATAAAAGTTACCAGCAACTGGATCACCCAATTTATACTTTTGTGCAAATTTTGAAATGGAGAATCCTCCACGGTTTTCACCGCTGTATTGGGTCAGGCGAGGTTCATCGAAGCTCAATTTTTCGTTTTGTTTGTAAATCAGAAAGACATAACGGTGAAGCCCAGTTCCTTGTGGGGGTCCTGATCCAATATAGGCTGAAAGTGTTTCACCGTCATCGATGTTTCCTCCAGGAATATTTCCAACCAACCAGTGATGCCACTATAAAAAACAGAAATATTGGTGAGAAAACTTTTAAATGTATTTCAAATAATTCAATATCATTTATCGAAACATACCTCACGAAATTTTGGATCTTGACGCGATGGGGCATCAGGATCTGTCATGCATAGCGTATACAGAGATGATGAATCGGCATTCCAATTGACCTTCGGGATATCTTTAACTTGCGTCGGTGTAAGCTCGTTCCCTTCCTGGCAAGAAACGCCGCTTTTGTAATTCACTTCTGCAACCTCTTTTGGCGCTACCGGAATTACATCGGGAACAATTTCATGTTTCTCCATGGTTAATTTGATTGCGTAGAAACGTTTACCAATTGGTTTTATCAATTTTTGGAAATTTATGGGTAATGTTAAGAGCCGGTTTGTCAACATTTTTTCACGTTTATTCGTATATTGGCTAAAGTCTCCAGTCTTCAGTCTCCACAAGTGAAATTCTACAAAATGAATTTCATCTATTGGTATCTGATATTTTGAAAACCAAAAAAGAAAGAAGAAAAATTGAACAAAAACATTGGTTGAAAAAAGATTTCAGTAATCATTTATTGTTTAAATTTTTTTGTTAAAAATTATGGTATGATCACAAATAATAATTATTATTTTTCAAAGATGCAAAAAATTGAACTGGCAATGAAGATTGATTTTGATGAAATTCTCCAAACTACAAACTCTGAACAGTAGAGCGCATCCATTACAAATTTTGACATTGACATAGAGCTCTGTTTTCGCGCGAAAAGTTCCGAATAAACCTTTGTTCGTAATTGGTAAATACAGTACGCTATAAAATGCTATTCTCGGAGGCAGCACAAGATCCGAGCATAGGATTAAATCGAATAACTGACGTCAAATACTCAGACTGTTCGATGAGATTCAGACTGAAATCAAAGTCTGACTACAGTAAACAATATGCACATATTTATGCAAGAAGATTGGACGAAATGCGACCACTTTTACTCGAAAGAGTTACCGAGAAATGGGGTAAGCCGCAAACAAATTAGGTCGTAGCTATTTAATTCATTCAATTGCTTTCGACAGGAACAAAATATCTTGTAAAAAAGATGACCGACCTGCGCGAAGATAATCCAGAGAAATGCATCATTATTGGAACAACATTCGTGCATCAGAGATTGAAACCAAGTATTCTTAGAGAGATATCCGAAGAAGCACAGTTGGCTCCCCAGCCCATCCGACAGAATTATGTCGATGAATCGGATGTTCTAATTCTTGAAGATGAAGTACAACGGATCCAAGTTTTGGGAAATATGAAACCACATTTATTTGTCACAGGAATAGTTTGTGCTGTATTAGGTAGGTTAATGAAAATTCGTTGACGTGTATTGACGTTAGATTTTTAAAAACATCTATTTAAATCCAAGTAATATTTGAAATCTTATTGCGAGCAAATCATAGGAACTGATTGTAAGTAATTTTCATATATGAAAGTTTCAGTTCATGTTTTCATATAACAAGTCACCGATAATAGCGATAATACCATCATTCGTATCATTCATCACTTACAAAACATTGTGTTGATGTTTCTTACATAAATTCATATCACATTCATTTCAATTTGTTAATTGTACTGATATACTTCAATATCCCCATTGTTTATTCCTTCCAAACCCATTAATACCCATGAGGGCACAGAAAGCATCCGGTGGGAGCGTTTCGGAAAATTTTGGGGGGCGGCTCGACTCATATCCATTCGCAAGTGTCCGCAATGCACAGCATGACTGCTCGTTTCGAGAACGCTACGGTTGAGTTGTGAATCCAATCGTAATCGGAACAAATTTCAATTTTATTATTTCAATTTTTTGTTGAATGAATATCACAAATATTTTGATTTAATAATTAGTTTTTGGCAGATTAAAAAAGAACGTATTCATTTTGTTTATGATAAAGTGAATCAAATTATTCATTTTATTTTCTCTAACATTTTCCGATTTTGTTGCTTGATGTGAAACATTAAGTTATTTATTAAGATTTAAATAAAAAAAAAAATTTGTTCCGAACACGAATGGATTCATAACTCAATTGTAGAGTTCTCGGAGCGAGCAGTCGAGCTGTGGATTACAGCCGCTTACGAATGGGTATGCGTCGAGCCGCTCCCCAAAATATCCCGAAACGCTCCCATCGGATGCTTTCTGTGCCCTCGTGGGTGCAAACAAACCAATATAAGCACATTCAAACACTATCATGATGATAGTATCATCGATCATCAAAGTATTGATCTACGTTTATTATGACGGTTTTAAATATACTTAACACTTATATTCCGTCCCTAAATATTTTTCGTCAAAATTTGTGATCATTTTTATTTATTTGATAAAATATTTTCAGGTTATGAAAACGATGAGGGCAAATTTTATGTGGATGATTGCGTGTTTTATGAGTCAGGACCGCAAAAACCGTTATCCATAATATGTACATCACCATTGCTCGTGCTCATATCTGGTCTGGATCAGTCCTCGACGCAGGACTTTTCAATGTCGCTCGAGCTATTCCAGCAATGGATTTATGGAAATTTGCCCAATATGTTCAATGAACTAGATTTCGAAGCCTCAAATATAATTCGTGTAATTGTAGCCGGAAACTCAGTGCGTGCCACATCCGAGAATCGACCGAAAACCCTTCTCATGCGGCAGCCCGAATCAGTTTCAACACTGCAAGCAGTGAAATCGGTAGATGATATCTTTCATAGCTGGTCCAAATCAGTAAAGGTCGATTTGATGCCAGGTGAATTTGACCCGTCCAATTGCTTGATGCCACAACAACCAATGCACAGTTGTATGTTTCCTGATAGCAGTGCAAATAGTTACTTCAAATGTGTAACAAATCCATATGAATTAGAAATTGAAGATCGCTTAATTCTTGGAACAGCCGGTCAAAATGTATCCAACATTCAAAAATACTCCAATATTGAGGATCCAATCGAAGTATTAAAGTCACTTGTAAAATGGAGCATTCTTGCACCCACGGCACCCGACACATTACCATGCTATCCATATACAGATGCCGACCCTTTTATTATCAAACGTTGTCCGCACATTTTGTTTGCAGGCAATACTACTGAATATGGAACCACTTCATATGAAGGTAGGTCTTCAAAATTCAAAACTTTTATCCGAACGATCTTGACAGTTAAAAAATAAAGTTTGTGCATTCGCATTTTCAGATTCAAAAGGTCAACGAATACGATTGATTTGTGTTCCATCATTTTCACAAAGGGAAAGTGTCGTTGTAGTTAATCTACAGAGTTTGGAATGCAAACAACTATGTTTCAGAGTAAAGGGTTTTGAGGAGATAGAACCTTAAACAAGATTCCATTTTTTAGTTTGAAATCATCAAATTTTTAATCGTTTTCAGTGTCTTCAAAATGTATTATCGAATAAATCAAACATTTTTTAATTATTAAATTCATCTCAAGAATGTTCGAGTTTTTGCGTTTATTGTACGATTCGCGTACGAAATCATTTTTATCTTTCTGTCTTACAGCATCAGAAAAGTGCAACACTAAATCGCATTTTGAACGCTTCATCCAGCTTCATCGATCACGCTATCCTGTCTCCGTTATCTGAAGCCATGACTAAAATCTTTTTGCTTTACTTTAAGACGTTCGTTATGCACCGTCTGTGCATGCTATTTTTGGTTTAGTCAGTTTTTTATGCACCACAAGGTGCATTATTACATTTGTGTTTTTTTATTCTTATCACTTTTTACCTAACTTCCAGTCGGCGGCGTGCCGAGCTCAAGTGCCGCCTGAAGCAAATAGCTAAAACGCCGCCCATGAATCAAAAATAACATTAAAACCTCTAACACAGTAGCGACAAAAAGTTTAAGGCCACCCTGAAAAAAACGTAATTTTTGGAAAAAATATTGTTCATTTTCGTGTGGTTTCAAGTTTTCTTGGTATGAGAAGAAAGGCTACTCAAATACCTTCTACATGGTGTCAAGAAATCGAAAATCGGTTTACTCACTGATTTTAAATCGTCAAAAATGTCGATGAAATTTTTGCAAATTTGACCCATTTTTGACACATAAAATGGACAGAACTTTCGACTGACAATACTTATCCGAATGAAAATTCAACGGAAGAAGAGAGGACATCAATACCCGTCTTTTGACTATCATAATTACCCAAAAGTTCATAGACAATAAAATCAATTGAAGACAAAGCCAACTATAGCTCTGATCAACTTGATTCGCATGGAAAATAGGCAATAAACAGCTATAGTTGACTTTATCTTCAATTTTGCTTTCTTACCTTTAGTTCTCATCGCTTTCGCGAGCCGCCTGGATGAATTTTAGTGCTTTCCGAATCAGTTATAAGCAATTGGAAATGTCGATGGAATGCGATTGCAACATTTTTACACCACAAATGAACCTGAATTTCCCGATTTTTTTGGCCATACTGTTTGCCATGAATGCGCTTGAATCACGTTTGGCTGAGGGTGAGTTTGCGATTTCGATAACAGCTGCGCGAATTCCAGGTAAATTGTATGAGATGTTGCAAATAACGAAACGATATTCAATTTTATAAACAGGCGAGTTAAATTAAAACATCGAAATAAAAGTAAACATTTTGAATAATTTGCCGAGTGCAGCTTTCAGTTTGTTCATATTTTTTTTTAAATTTCCGATTGTACAAATTGCCGCCCGAAGCGAGTGCTTCATTCGTTTCTATGGTCGGCACGCCGCCGCTTTCAATATTGCCACCGATTTGATTAAGATAGATTTTGGGCGGGAATAGATACTTGTAATGTTGGGAAAGCACCAGCTGTACTCCAAGGAGTCCTAATCCTAGTTTTAGTCAATTTATAAAGATCTATTGGTTTCTGTCAGGAGTTTTTAATATTGCTTGATGCATAGTAGACTGATTCGGATCTGCATCAATGTCGAATATCGACTTGCGGCATTAGTTTTCGAAAAAGAACTTTTTACAGCTTCGAGGTATTTATCAGCATGGCACATGTTTATAGCAGTTTTCAATTGTATTTCGCAACTGTCAAATGTCATTAAATCAGCATTGAATATTTCATTGAATATTGGATTGAATAAGCGCGGAAGCAAAAAAAATTAATAAAAAAGAAATATTTTCCAAAAAATATCATTAAATAAAAGTAAAAATGCCGGTTAATTATGGTTGAGCAAAGCATAGCACCGAATGGCCATTCATTCACATGATTTTCGTTCATCGATTGCGAGCACGAGAACAATTTCCATGCCATCATTCTTTTCATTCTTCTTCTTCTTCTCTTTTGTCATCATCTTTATACTGTAACGGTAGACGCATCGCAGTCGCATTGAATATGCATGCGTCACCGACTCTTGGTCATTGTTATAATTAACTGAATAAATTAATATCGATTTAGCGTTCACTCAAGTCACTAGTGTTCTCTCCTTTGTGCTCATTCATATTACAGCACCACATAAGCCACAGATATGTAAGTATAATACATATTGGATCAATGTAAGTAGAATCATCTAATACATGGCGATCCCGACGTTAT
>GL501433.1:1798138-1821947 GCA_000149185.1 Mayetiola destructor
TCCGACACGAACATTCAATCAATAAAATAACATCAATGAACGAATAAAATTATGAAAATCGATGAAAGTTATAAAATCGTTCATTGATGTTATTTTATTGATTCAATGTTCTTGTCGGATTGGCGGAAATTATTATTTGTTCATATCGAATATTAATAAACAATACTAAATAATAAACAATACATTCATACCGAAAAAGATACACTGCCACTGGCAGTCTGCAACGGTCATTGAACAGTATATATTTAACGAAATGCATATATTGACTCTTCACACATTTGAATCGCGCGCTGTCAGTATAAAAGTTATTGCATTTAGTGTCGAAATGCACACCGTTCTTTGTTCATCATTTGTTGTTGATTCTTCTTCAGTTGCTTCGAATATTCCTTTGAAATAAGGTGCGTGCGTGGATTTTCCTTGGATAACGATCTTTCCGTTTTCTATCGTTCATTCACATTTGAATTGCGGGTCGTGGATCTCATTTTTCGAGAGTCGGCATATTGAAATAATGTTATGTATAGGTACGAAACATTCAATAGCTTGACAATGGTTACACTCGAAATTATCATAAATCAAAGTCGTCATTTTTAGATTGAAATTTTCGTTATATGCTTGAATTTATTTAATAAATGATCGTAATGATTACACAGTGCAACAAAAATCGCTAAAATTTTTGCGTCTATCAAAACGATTAAACTTTGTGAAAGGGCATTGATTTCTGATCTCAAAACGCTATTCAGAATGACTGGATTAGGTATAGTTTTTTTAATTGCTCAAATAGTGAATTAAGTCATTTTTAAGGTAGCTTGGTCCATTTTATGTACCGTAGAAAAAAAAGTTGGAAAGACATCTTTGATAGGTAGAGTTTATTTGAAAGGTATTGGAATTCCCTAAATTTTGCGCTATATCTAACGAAAATCAATCAATTGTATCTATCCGATTTTGCGGTTCAAACTTTAAAATTTCAGAGAAAATATCTAAATTTCTCAAATTTTTGTCCACATTTGGTTTCGTAACATCAGATCTAAGACTGATATCCAAACACTTGTACCCACTAATGAAAGGTGAAGTCTATACCTTTAAAAAAAATTTTCCCGAGAAATTTTCCGGACAAAAAATTTTCCCGAAAAATTCTCCGGACAAAAAATTTTTCGGAAAATTTTTTTTAAATTTTTTTTTAGAAAATTTTTTTTGGAAATTTTTTTTGGAAAATTTTTTTCGGCATTTTCTTTTTCCAAAATTTTTTTCTTCCGAAATTTTTTTTCCTGAATTATTTCTCATCGAAAATTTTCATGAAAAATTTTCTTTAGAAGTTTTCCTGAATTGAAAATATTTCTCAAAAAATTCAAATCATATATAAATGTTGGACAACAGAAAGAAATTGATAATTCAATTTCGAGTTTGGCACGATCTGTGGTGTATATTTCTGAATTCGGTACTATCGAATTCTACTTGTTTTCTTTTTTCTTTCCAATTCTTTTTTGATCATACGTTCTATAACATCACACATCAAGCACTGTCACCGAGTTTAGCTTGGCAGTGTAAGCATATAAAAATGGAATGCAGTTCGTGTGTCGTCAAAAGCAGGGCTGGAATTTGCGCATATACGGATCGCACCTCACTGAAATTTTGTAAAAAAACGGTCCTAGGCGCGGCTTCAGTGAGGAGCGCTCCATGATAGAGCGCGACGCAGCGTTAAACGTTTCAACACACTCAGGTGCTGAATTTGGAATGATGGATGCTGAAATTGTAGTTTGACGTTTCGTTCGAATAAATACAAAAGCGGAACCGTTAATAGAAGCTAAAAGAAGATTCTTGAATAAAGAAACAGAATAATAACAATCCAAATAATTGTCGATATAAGATTGCCATGCTCTAACGGTTTGAATAAACGAAAAATCGCATTTTCATGCAAAATCAATTCGTGTGTGCATGGTAATTTCATATGGAAACACCGGAGGCCATTTCTCGTACGTTTTTTAATAATTTTTTTCTAAAAAAACAATTATTTTAACTAATATTCTGTTCCTTCATTCGCGAATCTTCTTCAAATCCTTTTTTGGCTTCTATTAATGGTTTCGTTTTTGTTTTTATTTGAGTGAAACGTCAAAATACAAACTCAGCATCTATCATTTCTAATCCTACCAACTTTTTTTTGAAGAGAAAAAGGGTATTTCATTTTGAAAATAGAGGATGAAAAAGTATATTTCCGCCACAGAAAAAAAGTATAAAAGAGTGCATGAATTTGTTCGTAAATCTGTATTTAATATCAAATTTATCATAAAAAAAGTACATACAGTAAAGTCTCTATAAAAGGACCGCTCTCTAAAAAGACCAGCTCTCGTTTGTGGACCACTTGGAGTGCGACCGACTTTTTCGCACCAGAAATAGGACTACCCTCTATAAACGGGGCGGACCAGCCTTTTTCGAACAAACAGGACCAAATTCAAAATAAAATTCAAAAATTCGAATTTATTATGCATTGAGCAGATTTTATTTTTTAAGTTTTGATTTGTCATGAATTCGGTTGACATTCATTCGTTCAACCTGTTACATTCCTACACATTATACATATTTATTACGCATAGCGTGATAAATTGATAAGGATTTTAAAAATCCTGAACCGTCTAGAGAGCATGTGACCAACTTTTTATCGTCGAATAGCATTGTCATGAAACGACCTTTGCTTAATGAAATGTCCAACCGTGCAAGCATCGAATCGGAATTTGGATTAATTTCGAAATGAACGAAATTTGATTTGACCAATGGACGTAAATTCCAACACAATGGTGAATTAAAGATGCGATCAGAAACGATGCGTTCATTACAGAACTCATATTCACCATCATTGACGATGGCTGTAAGACCGTTCTCATTTTCAACAAAACTAACATTTGCCATCACCTCCTCATGGCGTCCGATTGACACCATTCGCGGTGTGCCAATAAATTCCGTAGATGTTAATGAAACTTTTGAACAGCGAAAAAGTTCCAAGCGGAATCGCTGGTTTTCATCGTCATAATATGAAATAATATGAAACATAGGATGCGCTTGCAGTGCAGAAAAGTATTTACATGAAATACTTCTGGAAGAAATATTATTATCGATTATCGAGGCATTGCGATTTAAACATTTATCTATACTAACCGTTGAAATCACCATATTTTGCAACTGAATCATAATGTACTCATGAATCATAAAATGAATTTAGAAATATACTTTTTTTTCTTTCGAATTTCGAGCCAAAAAAAGGACCTAAAAAAGACAAAATATAGGACTAAAACCAAAAAGGATCTGGACCGAAAAAAAAGGAGTATCCTTTGAAAAAAAGTACAGTTGGTAGGACTAAGTATGCTTATGAATACAACTTTCATTGTTTATCTAATATTATCGAACGAAAATACATCCAGAATATTTGGTGGATGGCCAGTAGCCTTGTCCAGAAAAAAAAAGTGTTAGGAAATTCGGATCCCCACGCGGATATTTGAATTTAAAAAAAAATGAATGTACCTAACGACCATTGATTTTAAATTAAAATGATTTTTTTTATGGAGAGAAATGAAGAAAATTTTTTTTTTCCAAAATCGATCGATTTTGAGAAATTTCAGGCAGTGCTTGCCTTCTTAAAATATATGGACCATAAATTAAAAACTTCACAGAAATTAATTTTTTTTTTTGATTCGAAATCCGCTTGGGGACCTGAATTTCCTAACACTTTTTTTTTTCTGGACAAGGCTACTGGCCATCCACCAAATATTTTGGATGTATTTTCGTTCGATAATATTAGATAAACAATGAAAGTTGTATTCATAAGCATACTGAACATTCCATTCATATCAAAACAATGTATTTCAGAAGAAAAATTCGAATAAATGACAAGAAATCCAAAAAAAAATATGCAAAATCGCCATTTTTTGCTACTCAATTTTGGTAAATGAGTTCAGAATCGAATGAAAACTCTTTTCCTTCTTGAATTGAAGTAATTTAAAGGCATACGAATATGAATTCGAATCGAATTTATAGAGTTTTATCATCAATTTGGTGATTATCTTCATTAAAATCCCTTTGAAAAAAGTAAATATTCAATTCAATGTAGCAAGTTAACCAGAGCTAAGAAACAATATTTCTCGACGGATTCGTAATCGCGTGTCCGAATTTACTTTTTCCGCCCGATACCGGCCGTGCGCACCAAAATTTTTTTTTTGTAGATCTGTGTTATACGTCAAAAGTTATAACAGTCCAACCAATTGTGAGCCATCCATTTTTTTTAAAATGAAATTCCCATGTGATTTGAAAATAGGCTCTTGGTGTACCGGTTTATCATAGTTTCATCTGAAGAATATTTTTCCGGCATAAAAGGCTATGTTGCCACTGATCTGGCTCATCCAGCATTTCATGAATGCTAGAATTGTATACTTTTCATTTCGTACATGGATTCAGCTCAAATCGAATGTACGTGGCTTAAAAAAGACTCAAATTGTGCTTTTCAAGAAGATAAGGAAACAAGATTAATTCATTCAATATATATATATCAAATCATTGTAAATTTTGTACTATAGCCAACAATTTGCGATTCGAATGCTTTTTAATGCGATCTTCGACCACTTGAACAATAGCTTAGTATAAAATTTACAATGATTTGATATATGTATTGAATGAATTAATTGGATGGAATAAAAAATCTTGTTTCATTATCTTCTTGAAGGGCACAATTTAAGTCCTTTTTAAGCCACGTACATTCGATTTGAGCTGAATCCATGTACGAAATGAAAAGTATACAATTCTAGCATTCATGAAATGCCCACTTTTGTTAAATTTTATGACCATTTTGGAAAATTTATACCCGCTTTCGTTTATGCCGTCTAATCAACACTGATCTTTCATTGTACTGAAGGTTGGTAGCATAAGTCAGAAGTATAGTAATCGAGAGATATAATATCCTAAGATGTAGGGACGATTGTGTCCAAAGCCTTCTAGTAATAATTCATCATTCAAACTCACTTGAACTTCGCCTTTATTTAAATTAATTATTTTGATCTCACGACGGCAGAGGACAGCGGCACTGCAATTATCCACAGGACAAAGCGCAGTTGGCTGTGGTATACCTAGTAGAACTCGAACTTGCTCAGATCTACAGTTTTGATAAAATAATAATTATTTGTTATTTTGAGAACATAGTTTCTTAATCGTTCACTGAGTACTGAGTACTTACTTAGGAACATTCCACACACAAATTTCCTCACGTTCCGTATTCAAAGATGTAACAAAGTAACCGTCACCCAAATTACTGATTAAATCATAGCCATTACTTTGACTTTGTGATGGGCTATCTAAATTACTTTTCATAATATCCAAATAGGAGGATGTTATGGCATCACAATCAGCTAGCCATTTTGTTGCAATAGAATCAATTGAATCGTCCTTCAGATAGTTCCGAAGATAATATTTGAATAAAGGATAAAATTGGTCGGCATCGTAGTTGATGGGTTGAATGAATGTCTCTAAAAAAATTTGAAGTAATTTCAAATGTTTGTGCTGTTGTCGAATGGTTGTGTCAATCATTAAAATGTCGCCTAAAATGTATTGACCATATTTTGTGGCTTTTAGTTTGGCCTGAATCCAGGATAGATCGGTGAGATATATTGCTTGTAAGAATGATTGATTATCAATAGCATATGCATGATAAGGCAATTCGATAAATTTCCGTTTGTTGTATGAGCATTTCTTCATTTCAGTTTCAGTGTATTCGATCTTTTGTGATTGATAAAAATCGTGCAATACTTTATGAGCATTTTCCATTTCATTTGCATATCTTGTTTGTGCAATGTTTTTCAGTTGCTTATCCATAAATTTGATATTACTATTAAATAATAATATTGGCCCATGGCTCATAATCCAACAAATGTTAATCCATAACTGTTGAGCCGTTATTCCATCGACGAGATTTGATTGCTTCATCAAATCAATAATTTCTGTTTCGTAGAGACCATCTCTGGATGCGATCAATATTGACACCAAATATTGGATAATTTTTTTTCCAAATCTCTTTTCTAGCACCTCGAACACATTTTCAGAAATAGATGCAAAAGATATGTCGCCAAGATTCGTTTCTCCCAACCAAGCAAGCCACCAAAAAAGCTGTGAAATAAGTACATGTCATCATTGTCCCCGAATGAACAACAAACTAATCTAAAATGGAAATTAATTGAAATTCCAGTAGCTCACTTTTGCTTGAAGAGGAATTTTGTCATTGCAATTCTTCCAGTGTTCAGGTAACCGCAACTGGGCATTAGCTGAAAAAAAGTCACCTCCACAAGTGAGTAATTCATCCCATTTGTGCGCCGAAAATGGTTTCAAGTGAACGTAGCTCTGTTTTGAAATGCGTTCCTTCAATTTCCATAAAATAATATCATTTTTTCCACATTTTTCGACATCATCAATTTGTGAGCTAGATGTTGCAGTTGTAATAATCAGTTTAACTTTATCACTAAGTTTCATTGGCAGCCAATTTAAATTATCTATTTCCATAGCATCATCAAGCGAATCTATTAAAATTACTATAGGAAACTTGCTTTCGATGATACATTCATTCAATTTAGCTGCATAGTTTTCGATCGCCTACATTTTAAAGGGAGATTATTATTTCTACGCTAGCATTCACAATATTATCATACGGTCCAAAGCACAAGACTTACATGTGGTCCTCTGTATGGCTTCAGTTTCGTATAATAATATACTTGCTCCGTAATTGAACCAATAAGTGACGTAATATTGGTTGAAATCTGTGTGAGACCAGTGTAACGCAATACGAAACAGCATTCCGGTAACCAATTGTGTATAAAATGTTCAATTTTAGCTGACAATGCACTCTTTCCGCAGCCAAATGGTCCAAATATAATCAACGGCTCAGTAGAAGGCTTCAATATATACCTGAAAAAAAAATGACGAAATAAGATTGTTGAGCCTTATAACTCATACAAACATTACATGTACCAATGTAAATCATACATGGAATATATTAATACGCTAAGCGTTTTACTGACGTCCCTTTTATGAGTTGAATACTGAACCGATTTTTATAAAAAATACACCATTGAAAAGATCCTATCGAATAGATGTGCAGAATGTATTTTTTTTTATAAAAATCGGTTAAAAAATGAATGGTTAAAAAACAGGTTGAAGAGGAAGATGTAATCCTTGGTACGATACATACAAAGAATATTCACACGTACACAGCTCGAGAGACGAAACAGAGAGAAAACAAAATACACAGGCGGACGCTCAACAAAAACGAACGTATTTGTGTGTATGTAGCATTCTTTCCCATTGATCGTTCGGCTGTGTGTTTTGTTTTTCTCTGTTTCATCTCTCGCTGTGTATATGTGCCTCACTGACCAGAAGATGATATTTTATGAAAAAAAATTTTTTTTTTTGAATTTTGGTTTGTTTAAACCGTTGGAGTACACGTACTCAATCTGATTTTTCTTCTGTAATTCTCACTGAATACAACGAGCGGAAAAAATTTTCGCAACGAGAATTTAGATTGATCATTCATTCCCGTTTGTCATTTGCCTCATTGTAGTGGATTATTATTCTCTGGGATATCACCATGGATTATATTAATTTTAAATGAATGCGGCGATTGATCTGTTTGCGAAATACGAGGGGTTAGCCACCAAATTTAATGAGTGCTAATTTAATGATATTTGCTAATATATCTAAAATTCAAGATGGCGCCGGTTTTTTATTTAGTTTTTATTAAGCCAATTTTAATATTTAATTTGTAAAAATAGTGAAGAAACAAATCAATTCTATGGAATTTATATAGATCAAAACCGAAACATCACAAAAAATTTATTAAAGAAATAAATTCACGGTCATAATTAAATTTTTTGAGTTTCGACCTAGTGATCGCTAATATTTGCTAATGACAGCTACTATTTGATGTTGTCTAACCCCGAGGCGAAATACGTTCGATAAATCACGCAAACATAACCAATTCATCGAGTCAATCTATACACTCATCAACCTTGCGCCAATATCACGGAAGCGGCAGGAACTCAAACTAGCACAAGCTTTAATTATAAAACTATCATCTTCATTCACACATTCGTGCGCCATCCGTTGAAATGAATTAATATTTTTAAAATTGTCAATCAGTTTCGATTGAATCGAAGTATCAAATATTAATGCCGCTTATTTTCTATAGATGGCGTTAAGACGATGTGTGATGAAACTTTCAAGCATTGTGCGCAAAAGCATTAGTTTTGTTTTGTCTGTACGCTTCTACTTAGTGTCACTTATAACAACTTTTTTCATTTGTTCGGTGATATTGACGCCATGAACCGATTCTTATGAGAAAGATTTGTCATGTGCCGTTCGTCACATTTGTAACTGACCTTGCATTCACTCACACTGTTAACTGTTACACATACATGACAAATCGCATATCCTAAAGAATTCAATATTGTTTCTAAATTTGCATCTCTCCTTGGCTATCGGAATCAATCGATATCAAAGGATGATGAAATACTTTCTAACGGTTCAAACGCATCAGTATATTGATGTATATGAATGCGTAATCGGATAATGCATTCCTCAAAAGTTACATCAATCGATTTTGAAGATTTGAAATCATTCGGCTTTTAAACACCATCAGATTCAGAAGTGTATTCAAATTCATCCGAAACAATAGACCATTGTTTTAAGTTCATTTATGCATCGATTTTGAAGTGAACAGTTGAGATTTTCCGCCGAATATTAAGTCAACAAAATGCGACAGTTCGTTATTAAAAAGACATTGAGGAGCATTTGCCCCGATGAAGAATTGATTGCTAAAATCGATCATTTATCAAAAAACGTATCAGAGATTCAACGCATCATTTGTATAAACGATCGATGGAAATTATTTTGTCAGAAGATTCTGAAGGTCCGGTAATCGATCTCATGTTTAAGAAAGATTTTTTTGCGGTCAAGGCAAACACAAAGAAATCCAGAGGCCGATCATGAATTTTTTCAATGGATGGCAAATTGTAATCCACCGGTTCGACTACGGGACGCATTACATTGTGACAACACATTGAATTATGCTATGAAATTGTATAAAACAAATTATGGCAACAACATCATAATGCGTGCGAAACAAATGCTTCGAAAATTTTGCAAAGCTCTAATCTATAGGACAGGTCGAGTATTGCCTCAAATTGTTTTGAACCGATTCATCAATCGTATGATCGAATGGTTTTTTTATTTCGGCAATTATGAGCCACGAGGTTTCATGAACCGATTCTTATGAGAAAGATTTGTCATGTGCCGTTCGTCACATTTGTAACTGACCTTGCATTCACTCACACTGTTAACTGTTACACATACATGACAAATCGCATATCCTAAAGAATTCAATATTGTTTCTAAATTTGCATCTCTCCTTGGCTATCGGAATCAATCGATATCAAAGGATGATGAAATACTTTCTAACGGTTCAAACGCATCAGTATATTGATGTATATGAATGCGTAATCGGATAATGCATTCCTCAAAAGTTACATCAATCGATTTTGAAGATTTGAAATCATTCGGCTTTTAAACACCATCAGATTCAGAAGTGTATTCAAATTCATCCGAAACAATAGACCATTGTTTTAAGTTCATTTATGCATCGATTTTGAAGTGAACAGTTGAGATTTTCCGCCGAATATTAAGTCAACAAAATGCGACAGTTCGTTATTAAAAAGACATTGAGGAGCATTTGCCCCGATGAAGAATTGATTGCTAAAATCGATCATTTATCAAAAAACGTATCAGAGATTCAACGCATCATTTGTATAAACGATCGATGGAAATTATTTTGTCAGAAGATTCTGAAGGTCCGGTAATCGATCTCATGTTTAAGAAAGATTTTTTTGCGGTCAAGGCAAACACAAAGAAATCCAGAGGCCGATCATGAATTTTTTCAATGGATGGCAAATTGTAATCCACCGGTTCGACTACGGGACGCATTACATTGTGACAACACATTGAATTATGCTATGAAATTGTATAAAACAAATTATGGCAACAACATCATAATGCGTGCGAAACAAATGCTTCGAAAATTTTGCAAAGCTCTAATCTATAGGACAGGTCGAGTATTGCCTCAAATTGTTTTGAACCGATTCATCAATCGTATGATCGAATGGTTTTTTTATTTCGGCAATTATGAGCCACGAGGTTTCATGCGATCTATCATTGATGAAATTATTTGGCAATGCACAATTGATGAAGAAGACATTGGCCGTGGCTTTTTTAATGTTTTAGTGAGTGAACGACCTCTAAATAAGCATCCATTTTTCTATCGGTTCGCCAAATATTTCATAAAAGTGCAACTTTACGTGCACCATCATAATGACACACACCCAAATCGAAGAGCTCCATCTTTCGATGGGATTCCGCTGCATAATTACCATCGTCGATTCGCGATGATTGACACAGAGACATTGCGCAAAATGACCGGTTTCCACATTAACAAAAAACAGTCCAACGACATAGGAAATTTCAATCCGAGAAAATCAGATGTTTAGGGGTGTTTTTTTTTATTAGAAGACGTGGATTATGTGAAGGACAACCAACGATCTGATTTCAAAATCATGAGTGATGGTGTAACAGCAAATATCTCGCTAAATCCTCATATCGATTTGGAGACTCCAAGTCGTGATGAATATGCTCAATCAACGCGAGTAATGGATCACCCTGCAACTGAACAATTCGAACGAATTCCAGCTGAAGTTATCGAACGGTTAGAGGAATATGATGTGAATATCGGGATTGATCCAGGTGCAAAGACAATGGGAGCATGGACAATACAATACCCGAATCTCGATGAAGAGTGTTCATCAATCGAATCCAAAACATTTCGTGAAATGGCTGGTTTTCGGAAGCATAGATACAATCGCCGTTCAATTACCGGTCGGTTAAATGTCATAGGAATTTAGTTTAATTTAAATGTTCGAATAAAAATGGCTCAATCCATTACACTGATAGACAAAATAGAAGTTTTTGTTTGAGCCAGACTGCGGAATATAATTTCCTGTTTCTGGGGCGTCCTCCGAGTCCAAAATGCATTTCAGAACATTTCTATTAGATCGGATTTTTGAAATATCGTAGAGGAAATATTTTGGGTAATTTTAATGCTCAAAACTCAACGTTTTTTCAAAAATCTTAAAAGCCAAAAACAAGGTGCCATTTTTGCTTACAGCGATAGAAAGGTTTAGATAATACCTTTCGAACGCGCTATATGTGAACAAAATTGGTTCAGTGAGTCATAAGTTATGGTACTTCAACTGGAACTATAAAGCCCAAAAAAATACAATTTTATCAACATTTTTCAACTTTGGATAATGGTCATTTAGATAATGGCTGATTCCATTCAATATTATTAATCGAGGTGATGGGGGCATCTATTACAAACATTTTGAGCTCTATAGACATTATCTACTAGGTCAGGAAAGAATTGTCTGAATTCTTCTTTAATTTAACGGAGGGTAAATTTGGACCATTTTCTGAACACAAAAGTAGCTATATCTTGAAAATAATTAATCCAATCAAGACGGTTCCATTATTTTTCGATACTAAACACTTTTCTAGAATTTTTTATAGGTCTATCTCTACTCCTTCACATACCTCCCATACAAAAGTTCACTTTTTTGATGTGTCGAAAATCTGACTATGTTTACATGCGAAAGGGATCCAATACGAACATTTTGAGCTATATAGACATTGAGTGTTGCTCCAGATAAAGTTTTTATCGATGTTTACCTACATCAACAGAGGGTAACACATTAATCACCTTCATCGCATTTATGCACAGACTGAGACCCGTGGTCTGTGTCAATAAGTACGGGAGGATAGTGACATAAATCAGACGTAAAAACCATATTATATAATCCGATTTAAAGGCGATTTTAAGGAGGTTGTAGGGACGATTGTGTTCAAAGTTATTATTTATTATTATCGAATTAAAATGAAATTTCACTCACTGCTTTATTCGATCCATGATTTCAAAATTGACACAGTTCTGGCTGAGAAATTGTGAATGCTGTTTCACTAATTCGATTTCAGAAAGAAGTACTCTATCAACGCCATATGTACAGTGCGGTATTTGGAATTTCATTGTGTGATCTTTGGCTATGTTGTCAATGTTTGCAGCAATTAAAGTTTTTATTGGGGAATTCAGTTGCTCGTTCGATACTTGCACAGTTGGTGGGATTCGTACTAAATTTCTCTCAGCTAGTTGATTCTGTGAAAGGCATATATTTTAGATAAGCTCAACAGAATAGAACTCCGTTTATTGTTTATGGAAAAATACCTTTAAACCTGTTTGAATATTACTCAATCGACGAATCATTTCAGCTTCAACTGATTCTATTCCATCAACATTTTTCGTGGGCAAGGTCCCAGTATGTATCCAAATACATCTTTTGGATACCTCTTGATGCATGAAGACCATATTGTTTATTTCCTGTTCGATAACTGTGGTCAAATATGAGTCCCGTAAGTCTTGAGGAAATATTTCGATCAGAACTTCGTAAAGTGTTCTCAAGTCTTCAACTACTTGAATATCTTTCGGAACATCTTTGGTTTTTAAGCAATAGCACGGTGGCTGAGCATTGTCATCCAATATGTACCACTTTTCCAGTAGTTGTCTTTCATTTGAACCGCGTGTCGTCATATCGATGGCACTGAAAAAATCTTGACTTTCGATTGTAAGCGGCAACAAGGGACTTCCCAAAGTTGTTCCCATGAACAGAATAGGTACAATATAAGCCGTACTAGAATGTCCTAAGTAGATCAATTAAAATAAATTTTGGTTAAGCATTTATTCTGGTCGTTTAAGGATAATTTAAATGGATAATTACTCAAAATTTCCGATAAACATGCAGCTGCTAGATGATGTCCACCTCTTGCTTCAAGAGGCTCTTCAACCCAGCATTTTGGATTTAGAAAATCATCACAGCTTTCGTGCAAGTCAATCAATAACAGTTCAAAGCCCCGTGCTAATGAATACTCTCGCAGTTCTCCATATAAATGGTTTAAAATATTTTTTTCAGCGCTATGACTTTCGTCAGCAGATAGAATATATAAAACTATTTTTCGGTCGTTTTCAGTTCGGCGATTTTGTGATGGTTTACCATAAATAGATGATAAATTGCTTGGCAGTGTTTGTTGATTTAACGATTTGGAAAGACGTGGTACGGTGTCAACCTGAGGCGGACTTTCTGATATGGGATCTGTAGTTCATAAACTTTATTATCGAGGAAAAATTTATAAAAAGCTACAGTATGAATCAAACAATTTACCATGACTTGAGTGAAAATTGTTGATTCCGGATATTATGGGATCATTAGAAGCTGTAATATTAACATTTTTTGTACCGGCTACGTTTGGGGCATTTAAATTTGATATATCTGAAGTTGGTTCGGGATCTACTAACGGCGCTTCTTTTGAAGTGTATGGACTCTCATTTTTATTATTTTTATTTTTGCTTGCCAATTTGTAGGAGGGTGAACTGTTATAAAAAACAAATAAATAATTTAAATGCATGGTAATGTAGGAATTGCTGAAATATCAGAAAATGCACTCACTCCTCTGAGTTTTGTGATAAATTATCTCCATCTTTTTTTTTTTGTCCTGAGCTACAATAATTGCCCATTTTGAATATTACTGCACAAAATACGCTTTTCAATATTTCATTAGGTATTTGAAGCACCAAAGGTTTCCTTCGAGCGATTCCGTCTATACAACATGTGGTGGATAAAATCTCCAATACATGTAACCGTAATGAACGATTAATTATCTTTTAGTGAAATCTTCGACAGCATATCTGTGAACTATACTGAAAACAATTATTATGTGTTAGAGTAAAAATTTTTATTAATTAAATATACATGAAAGAATTTTGTCGTACTGATCATTTGGAACGTCCTGTATTGTGGATGTGCAAAATCTAATTTTTTATCTCACTTTTTACGGTATCAAATAAATAAATTAAAATTAAGATCCTGTACAATACATATACATAATATATTTCTTAATGTCTATATAGTATACAGTATGCACAAGTCTATTGGTGTCTAATGAAGAAATGGCAGATATGCATTTCTGCTATGGTTTAGCAAATGGCGTTAGTTTGTTTGCCCAACGCTTGTATCAGGAAAGATTTCCTAATCGACGCATTCCAGTCCCAAGAACCTTCGATTCTTTGCATCGTTGTCTTCGCGAAAATGGGTCGTTTGAACCTTTACGAGGAGGAATTGGAAGACCCCAAGAGGAACGTGTTATCAACATTGAAGAAATAGTCCTTCAACGGATCGAACAAAGTCCAGAAATGAGTACACGGCAATTATCAATTGAATACAATATCTCACATATGACAGTGTGGAGAATTCTACATAAAGCTGGATTGTACCCATACCATCTACAACGTGTTCAAGCATTATATCCCAACGATTATCAAGCTCGTGACCAGTTTTGTCGTTGGTTTCTGGCTCAGCATGAACATTTTGGGCGGAAAACCCTATTTACTGATGAGTCGGAATTTACGAGAGATGGCATCAACAACCTTCATAATCAACATATGTGGGCTGATGAAAATCCACACGCAATGCTTGAAGCCAAACACCAGCGAAGATTTTCCTTGAATATCTGGGCTGGAATTGTTGGGAATCAGTTGCTTGGACCGGTCTTTTTACCCCCTCGTTTGAATGGCCAAACCTATCGCGACTTTTTGCTTGATACACTCCCAACATTACTAGAGGATCTTCCGTTGAGAGTCCGATGCCGAATGTGGTTTATGCATGATGGCGCTCCAGCTCATTTTGCACATGTAGCACGCGACGTTCTCAATCGCCCAGACTACTTTCGGAATCGATGGATTGGAAGGGGTGGTCCCATAGTTTGGCCAGCACGGTCTCCCGATTTAAATCCTCTGGATTTTTTTTTATGGGGTCACTGCAAAACACTTGTTTACAATCGTCCAGTAAATACGGTTGAAGATTTGAGACTTCGAATCATCAGAGCCTTTGAAAAAATCAGAGGTACCCCAGGTATTCTCGAACGGGTTAATACATCATTAGTTCGTCGAGTGGAAGCGTGCAATATTGTGAATGGCGGACATTTCGAACATTTGATTTAATCTGCCCTCTTTTGAAGTTAAAAAAACTTTATAAAGTTTTTATCTGTACTAATAGCCAATATCTGGAGCATTCAAAATGCCTAAAGTTGAGTTTTGGCAATTTTTGACACTTCGAACAATTTAAATTTGGTATGGGAGATATGTGAAGGAGTGGAGATAGGCCTATGAAATGTTTTAAAAAAGTGTTCAGCATAGAAAAATAATGGGACCTGTTCATAGAAACCATAACGATTGGATCGACCGTTCATATTGATATCACTGATTAAACTTCTTCTTTCAATGATTTTTAAGGAAAAATTTGAAAATTTCTTTGAATTGATCGTTATGGGTGGATCGTAATAAATTTATCTGTTGTCTGAAAATTGGTAGTTCCAGGTAAAATTTTCTGAATTTTCAGATTCCGGCGAGAAAAACATATGTTTTCATACAAAAATTTTGAGAAAACCTAAAGTTCCCGTAAGAATGAGCGATTTTTGGCCAGAAAATTGAGTTTAACACGTTTTTTTCGCCATAATTTTTTCTCCCAGTTCAATTTTCGAAAACAAGGGGTAAAGAGGGCGTCAGTACCTTTCATTTGCGCTATATCTGATCTTTCTACAATGAAAAATACGTTCACAATCTTGAATTCTTTGATGGCTTCCAGACCAAAAAAAATTGGGGTCTTAAAAAACTTCGAACCCAAATTTCTCGAAAAAGTTGTTCGAAACGAAAAAAAATTTATCTTACATTTTTTGTTCGTTTTGACTCCAGGAATGCGTACCCGAATTTTTTGCTCGGGGTTAAGATACACCCTGTATAGTGTATAGTGTTTGTTTGTATGAGTGTGATACAACAACGAGTGTACGGGCGAAAAAAGTTTGCGGCACAGAAATCCGATTTCAAAATGTGGCGAAATGAATCGCGTTCAGTTTTATCGTTTCCCTCATTGTGTTTAATAAAATGTCTACGATATCATTATCAGTATCGTGATATTGAATTCGAATCAACGTAAATGTGAGTATGCGATCATTAATCCGTTTACGATCTCTATATTGCCACTTGTTGTTCAAAATAGGCGATGAATATCAGTAAATATCGATAGTGACTATGTGTGTGTATAGTGTTTGTTTGTATGAGTGTGATACAACAACGAGTGTACGGGCGAAAAAAGTTTGCGGCACAGAAATCCGATTTCAAAATGTGGCGAAATGAATCGCGTTCAGTTTTATCGTTTCCCTCATTGTGTTTAATAAAATGTCTACGATATCATTATCAGTATCGTGATATTGAATTCGAATCAACGTAAATGTGAGTATGCGATCATTAATCCGTTTACGATCTCTATATTGCCACTTGTTGTTCAAAATAGGCGATGAATATCAGTAAATATCGATAGTGACTATGTGTGAACATAACCTCAAATGAAATAAATTCGGTGATAAGTCTGAAATCTTATTTTCAAGAAATTTAATAAACTTTTTTCAATTTGTCAACTTTATACCTCCACGATGCAATTGGGAGTTTCACTCTTTCAGACATCTTTTGAGGTTATGTTCAGAACAGTTCAGGTGTCAACATTTTAATTGAGAGTGCCACTCTATGTTTGATTTTGATAAAACATTGAATGTATTCATTTCAGTTATGGCATCCGCCATATTGAGAGAAGAAGAAGGAGCAAAAGAAGCAGTATCGTATACATGCTCTGCGACGATATGATCCTGAATTTGAATCCTTCTTTCGTAATTGATTGATATCAATTCGATCAAAGAATGACAATGCATTCGCTAACGGTTCAAACGCATAGAAATAACGAGGTAACTGAATGCGCATCCGGATTGATACCTTTCTCAACACTCTTTGGATTTTGGAGATTTTAAAATTATTCGGCTTCTTGACACCATCAGAAATTAAAATCTATTCAAATACCTCCTTAACAATAGCCCATTGTATTCAGTCCATTTGTGCATCGATTTTTGAAGTGAACAGTAGAGATTCTCTGCCGAATATTTAACCCAGGGGATAAAATAAGCGTGAACCAAGCACAAAATTGTTAATCAAGAATTCCAAATGTGAATCAAAAATTTCACTTTCGTGAATCAAGAAATTAGTGAATTGACAACTTTCAACAATGAAGTGGATACGAATGATGATGTGGATGAAGAGACCGTTTTTTCGAATTTTGATATTCATTAAAATAAAAATAAATGTTTTTTTTTGACATTTTTCTTGAACTAAAAACCCAAAGTCAAAACCACTGTCGGAAATTAATGAATAAATTTCATTAAGTTTGAATGAAAGAAATTACTTTCGTGAACCAAAAAACCCATTTTTGTGAATCAAGATTCCGTGAATCAAACATTTGAAGTTTCGTGAGTCAAGAAGAATGCTTATTTTATCCCTTGATTTAACCACCAGGATGCGACAGTTTGTGATTAAAAAGATATTGAGGAACATTTGCCTCTATGATGTTTTGATTGCTCAAGGCGATCAACGATCGGAGAACTTTCCAAAGATTGAAACACTGGCCTCACATCATTTGTACAAAAAATCCATGGAACTTATTCTGTCAGAGGTTCACGTGAGAATCAGTGCCGAATTTGAAAACAATATCCTAATCTCCATAAAGAGTGTTCATAAATTGAATCCAAGACATTTCGTGAAATGGCTGATTTTCGAAAGCATGAATACAAGCGCAGTCCAATCACCGTTCGAAAGAGTATGATATGAATTTAATTTATTTGTTGAAATAAAAATGACTCAATCCGTTGTTCATCGTAAATTATTTGATCATTTTACAGTTCGATAGAAGAGAATGAGAAGCATAAGGAGCCCGTGATATTTCGATTACATCCAGAGGCCCAAATTATGCACAATTTGTTCAATACGAATTGAATTTTTGTACTTAATAATGTTGACAAGTAAGTCATTCGAGTTCATTGTAAAAATGCTTCAAATAAACGATTAATTTTTTGTCATGGTTTTTTTGTAGGCTAATCATCACCCATATGTTCGAGACTTGAAAAAAAAGAGAAGCTGGCAGCTAGTAGCAAGGAAAAGCATCGGCCGTTCAGTGAATCGATGGAATGAAGCAAAAATCTTCTTCCGACATTGGAAATGGAAAGCAAATTCATGAATTCGTCGAATTCGGACATCGTTAAGATTATGGCGTTTTTGTTTTCAACAGCTCAACAGTAATTGTGATTCGGTTGAGTTACAGGAATTCATAATAACCATAAGAAGCATTCAGAGGGTCCAACTGAGAA
Source organism: Mayetiola destructor (assembly GCA_000149185.1). NCBI lineage: Eukaryota > Metazoa > Arthropoda > Insecta > Diptera > Cecidomyiidae > Mayetiola > Mayetiola destructor. The sequence goes on from GL501433.1 coordinate 1,816,550, forward strand.
TATGCATGCACACAATGTGTATCGTTTGTTTTGTTTTCAATTCGAAATTCATAAATAACAAATTTTAATAGCGGCTCGAATCTTTATGATAAAGATCCTTTTATTTTGTTTTTCTCTTCTATTCATTTTTGTCTTTTGTGTTGATTGTCAACCAATCGAACATACATTGGCTCTAGCACCTGTTTGGCAAATCGACGAGCATAAAGGATATTTTGAACGAAATCCGAGTGCATGCAAGTTTCGCACATTCACACGCAATCCAAATTTACCGTTTTGACAAAACAATCAAAATCACAGTCCAATGAGGTGGAGTCGTGATTGCAATGGATCATGAACAATACTGGCAAAAGGATTGGGTTTAGTTGCCGGCCGTCCATTGCCGCTAAACTATTTGCGAAAAACACGAAATGTCGTAAACCGACGGAGATTCTTCCGACGCCGAAGATATGTTTTAAATTCATTCAATTCGATTAAGATAAAGCAAAAGAAAAAATTATTATTTTCATTGAGTTAGCTTTAACTATGCATAATGCACGGTAATGAGACCTCGAGTTTTTCGTGGACTGTGTAAACAAGTACTAAAGGATAGTAGCATAAATCAGACGTATAAACCGAATTATATAATCCGATTTAGAGAAGATTTTAAGGAGGTTGTGTCCGAAAAATCCTAGTGAAAGAATTATTATTTAATTGAATCTGGAATTAACAATGCAGTGATTTTTAAAATTGAGGATTAATTTATTACTTATGCAACCAAATGACCACTAGTTGATTCCCAAAAATTAATTGTGTACAACGTTGAAATATTTGGCAAATTCCACCGTTTCGTCGACAACTACTATTCTTTTTTTGCAGATAATATTCATGTTAACTGTTAGAAGAGTTGTAAAAAAGGGCTTTTGCTGTCTCCATAACAGAATTACAAACAAAGCATTTTCCTTTGTTTAAAGCACATTTATCAGAATGAAGATTTTTCATTGAAGTACTTTATATTATTACATCAGCACAGACTCAAAACACGAACTTCGTTTGGAAATTCAATTTTATTTTGAACTGTTCCCCGCGAGGCAAGAAGAAAATTAAAATATACTTCTCAACTTTGAATTAATTATTCAAAAACATTGCTGATAAGCAATTTGTTTGCCATTTTAAATTATGTAGTATTAAGGATATCGTAAAATGTTATTAAAATAGATAGATAGTACTACAGTTTTTAGAATGATTTTAATGAAATGGACTCAAATGGCTGAAAAATATAATATCAACTCAGCTGAATAACAAAAGTCGATACCATTCACAATTCAAACCGAAACATCTTAAAATCTGTCAATTTTTCACTATCGTAATTCCATTCACAATCCGCTTTTTTTATTGGAAAATGTATGAATTTATTTCCATACTTCTAGTGAAACAAAAACAGTCTTTATACACCGTATTATATCTAATTTTAGCGCCACTACACTTTATAGTGGTATTCAGCACTCGGCACTCACTTAATGTCATTTTATCCATTTTATGATTGACAAATAATATACAGCATGTACATTTTTCTGAACATCTTTTTGTAGCTGTGTTTGTTAGCTACATTTTGTCGAATACAATCATAAAAAATTTCTCCTTTATTTGACCAACAAAAAAATATAACAGGAATTCGATCAACTAATTGTGTGATATTTATTTATATTAATGAATTTAAAACAGAGACAAATAAAAATTCTAAATAAAAATATTCTAATTGGAAGTGAACAAGATGTGAGATGTCAATTCACTTGAAACTCGTATCGTCGGAGTTTTATCGTTGACTGAAACTTATTTCCAAGTTATAAGAATACGCGGCAAATTTTATGGATGTATATACATCATACATATTTGTGAATTCGTTTCACATTCTCTCACTGTTAAAATAATAATACATATGTGTTGATATGTGCATGTGTATCTTGTACTACATATTACGAGCACAATTCTGCTTCTTTTCTTACTTTTGTGAACCATAAAGAAATAGCTCTGTGTTTTGGTGTGATTTTTAATTGAACTGTTTGTAGCTATCACTTTTTCCGAATGGTTGAATGGGCTGCAAAGGGAGGCAGACTTTTGCATAATTTGGCCAATGAAGATTCGAAAATAACGTTATTCAAATGGGAAGAATTGAATTCTCACAATAAAATCACTGTTTTGATGATCGATGGAATATTTTAATAGACACTCTTGACATTTTCTTTCGCATGAACCGTGGAAGAGCAGCAAATATGATGAAAAACTATTCTGGTCCATATGATTTTGAAACTGCATTTAAAACTTATTGAATATCTTTCGTCTAATGAATACGATTCTTTTTAATTATATTCTCTCAATGGAATTTCGTCTGATATTTGAAATTCTTCCGATATCTCTTTTCGATAGACACAAATTGATACAAAATTCCTCTATTCTCCATAGCCCAATAATGATGTGTAATTTTTTTTGATTTAAACTCTTTTAATTGAACACATTACCTTTCAACACTAGAAACGATTTTATTCAAGCTGACGAAAATTATTCTTGGGATTAAAAATGATTTATTGCTTCTTTCTTGTAAAGCAGAAAAAGTATTGGCTGAAAAGGAAATGCTCGTAAATGGGTTTGAATATATTTCGGTTTTTTTTTAATTGAGCAATCGATGCGAATACATTTTCCAGGGAGGAAAATGAATGTTCTACGCATGTTCCAAATTCACAATGCTCAGGGACGTAGAATACAGTAAACACTCTATAAAAGAATCCCTCCATATGCGGACTTTCTTTCATTTGTGAATCGATTGGAGTGGATTGGAGGGGTATTTTTGCACTATAATAGAACCTCCTCTTATAAATGATACGAACCAGTGCAATTTCTGATGAAAAGGAACCAACCTTCATAAGAATGCAACTTTTTTTTTCAAATTCGATTTAAAATACTTTTCAACCTCACCACTGACAACATATTTTACTTGTCATTCTGATGAGAAATGTCATCGGTTTGGAAAAAGATAAACAAATCAAACGAAAACGACCATACTATCTCGGACTGTTGAAATAATCAGAAGTGAAAATATACGAGAGTGCATCCAATACAATTCATTGCTCTATCAATTCAAATTCGAGGCACAACTAGTTCGCCAACCACAAAATTGAAATTAATTTGAAACTATTCTAAAAGAATTCAAAATCACCGGCTGTATTTTCGAGGCCAATAATGGTTTAAAGTGTAAATAAATAGTCGAGTGCGAATTAATTCTGTGCACATAAATTATCCTAACAAAACATTATTGAGATTATTGTTTCTAAAGGTACTATTTCCAATAATCGTGAACGTTTACGATTGCTATATACATATGGGTAGAGCGAATGCAAAGATTCGTTGCTATTTATATGTAAATATTATCTCATCCGGCGATTGTAAAAGCATTTTTCCTGACTCTTAATCTGCAAAAAATACTCATTCAATATTTGCCTTTACACTAAATGCCCAACCACTAGTTCACAATGCACCCCTGTGCAAAGACAGAGGCAGTAACCCGGAGGCCTAGACTTATATGAGATACGATCGGACACTACATTAAAATCTTAAAACTAATATTTTCATTCGGATGATCCTTTTTCTTTCAACAAAATTTGTCATTTTTGATGTTTGTTGCATCGCTGAACATCGGGTAGCCAATTAAATTTCATTTGCTCGTTATGGTGATGCAATTTTGTGGTGTATGATAGAGGAAGGCACAGAATCGATGTACCGATCTACGATTTTGGCAAATAAATAACCTGAATACGAAAAAGAATGAATGTTTGAATATTCGAAATTTTGGCCACAATTCAATTGCAATCACTTACCGATCTTCAACCCAACCTTCTCCCTTCATTTTGGCAACACTGCAATTCACCACAGCTTTAACAAAATTCATCAACTTTACACACACACATTATCAGCATACAGTGACAAATTTAGTTTGAAAGAAAGAATCTGAATCGGAACGATGAAATGTCGTGTAAAACTATTTAATGGTGTGCTGATGAAGAGAAAAATTAAATTGTAAATATTTAATTTCTATCAAAGTAAATGAATATGTTTTCATCTGTCACTCTTACCAATGATTCGATTTCGACGGACAAACGCTCGGCTCTTCTCTTTTCCTTCCAATTGGCATTTTAGCAAATAAATCATATTTCTCGGTGCGTTAATATCATGGTTCCATGAAATGGTTGGGTGTTTCGGTGACAGTGCATCGTCTCGGTTCACATATGTGCGTTCTGTCGGAACAATATTCAATGATCGACGTATTTCGGTTCCCATTGGTAATCCGTCTCGAACAATTTGATGGTCGTAGTACCGTTGCACATCATCTGGAAGTCAATTGAATGCTTTATTCACTTTCGATCGATGTAATTTACTGGTCCATGATGGGGGTCGGGGTAAAATCGTTTCCAGCGGTTTTCGATTACGGCAAACAAATGTTCTGAAGATGAAAAGACAAAGAGACGCTTGTATTTTTGAATTTTATATTCAAATTCAATTACAATCACTTACCGATTTTTAAAGCCACCCTTCTTTTTCATTCTGGCTCCGAATATGCTACAAGTTATCGATGTTTTGTGCTCGTCAACTTCCACAACATCAGCATACTGTGGCAATACATCATATAGTGCCCGCATTGGGCACCGAACTGAGCCGCGTATTGGCGAATTGGGACTGAACGAGAAGTTTCCAATTGAAATTATGCATTGTTTACTCTTTGTGATCTCTTTGGCGATATCATGAACAGCATTCTGTGTTAATATGTATTTATCAAACCGCATGCGCGCTATTGATCGTCTTTGGTAAACCTGCAATTCATAAAATATTCATTAAATAAAATTCAAATTGTAAATATTGAGTGTTTAAGAATGTCACTCACTCGACATGGGGCATTAAATGCTATCATTTGATATATAACGTAATTTTCGAATTGGCGACTTCTACACGATGGCATTTCAGGTAACAGCTTTCGCACTGTTTTCAATCTCCGTTCCAATCGATGGTTGATTCCATGTAATCGCGATTTGCGTTCTTCAGCCCCACAACGTTTATGAAACTCTTTATACGTCATTGTGTGATTCTCTTCTGAATCATTCAGTGTTTCCTTTCGAACTATTGCCACAGGCAATTTATACCCAGGATCCATTACAATGATGTAATCATATTGTTTGCTGGCATATTTCATTTTCATGACTCTTGTTGGCTGTGAACGAATTTTCGACGGACGACTTTGATCGAACTCATCTATCCATTCGTATGCACGATGGTCATGAGCATCAATTTCATTATCATCTTCATCTGCATCTTCGCTACTTTCATCGCCAGTCTCAATCTTGGGTACATATCGCGCTTTTTGGTAGTGGCAAGA